>PVJD01003262.1:0-169261 GCA_004026545.1 Mormoops blainvillei | reverse complement strand
TGCCCTGCAATCCAAAAGGTCGCGGGTTCAGTCCCGGACCAGGGGCATTGCCTGAGTTGCCCACCAGGCCTCTGCGGGGGGGGGGGGCGGGCGTGCAAAAGGCTCCCAGTCGAGGTTTCTCTCTAGCAGTGCTGTTTCTCTCCCTCCTTTCTTCTCTTTCTAAAAATAAATATATAAAATATTTTAAAAACAAATGAGAGATTTCCAAACAATTGTAAAAACAAAACCATAGTTAATGTGTATAATTGTCACTATGAACTCTTTCTCAAGTTTGGTAATGTCAGGATCAGAGCAAAATTTCTGTCTGTATCTAGTATCAATGTTCATTTCAGTTGTCTGTAATCTAACATTCTAACTTTCTTGGATAATAACTAATTTTAACTGCTTTTGAAATTCTGCTTTAGTTTCTAAATTTCTAAAATATGTAATGCATCATCTTCAAATATATTATATATCAATAATGCATTAATATGAACTCATTTTAATCATACTTTCTATTACATATACACATTTTCAAATGACAATATTTTCAAGAAACAATTGCAGAGTATTCTTTAGTGATCACATTGCACAAATGCTAATTGTTTAAATTTTTCCCTAGGAAATCAGAGAAAGTATTTCCAATTAAACCTTGATTTACTGTTTGCTTGACTAATTTTCATTGGGGTTCACACGTAGAGACAACAAAAGCATGCTACTTTTTGTAACATTTTATAAGGAAAATTGTTTCATTAGTATGTTAATATTTATCTGCAAATAATATTTCATCATCTGATCATAAAATTTAATTGTGTGAGCTATGTGAGAGGGGACCCCTAAAATGGAATTTATTTATTAAAAAATTGTGTATTTATTCTTACATTTTTAAACTTCAGTCACCTTTAAAGCACTTTCCATTTGATGCAGTACACTTATTGAGACATTTATTCCACTGCTCAAAACAGGTTTCAGACTCATTGATTTGGATGCCTTCTAGTGCCTCTGCTGTTTTTTGTTTCACCTCTTCCATATTGACAGAATGTTTCCCTTTGAGGACTTTTTTCTCCAATGAAACAAAAAAGAAGTAGCTCAGGGTGAGGTTGGGTGAATAAGGAAGGTGGGGTATGGGGTTCACACTGTTTTTGGTCAAAATCTTCTAGACGCTAAGTACATTGCGGGCAGGTGCACTCATAAATCACCCATCATGAAGTGAGCAAACCATTGAAAGAGTCTCCAAGAAAATTCAGTTAAGCCAAGTGGAGCCTCTACAAAAACGCCAGCTGCGGCACTGATACAGATGGGTTCCTAGAACAGCCACCTAGCACAGGAAGTCTGTACCACAAGGGGTCCACCCTCCAGAAGATAATTTGGGTTTTTTTTTGGGGGGGTGGGGGTTTCTACCTCATAGTTACAACTCAACATTTAGTGTTCACATAGAGAAACTTATGATATGCTCCTTTGGAATTAAAAATTGGAACATATTTAAAGTTCCTAAAGAGCCAGTATTTCTATACTAACCTGAAATCTTATAAATATATCCAAGGAAAAATAATTTACTCAAAAAATTTATTTGGCATGTTCATTCATACATTTCATGTGTTATAAAACAGTGTATTATAGTGTGGGAAAAACATACTGAGCTGCCATTTAAGAGACCAGAATAATTAAAAACTTCTCTCTCCAGTTATCAAACTTTTCTGAACCCATTCATTTTTTCTAAATGCCCTTTTTCTAAATCATTATTAAATCTTGTTGAGATACAAAGTGAATAATTTGAAATGTTCCCTAATTCTAAATCATAACATTGAATAATGTCAAATAGTAATGAAAACATTTGGAACAGATTTAGAGAACAATGATGGAAATTAATGTTTATATATGTGGAATCAGTTATTTTAACATATCGTTTTTTATTTTAATTTTTTCCTTGATTTCAAAGCAGAAAACTTGATAGACACATGGTGGAGGGGAATAAAGGGGAGAAAAAAATGGGACAACAGTAATAACATAATCAATAAAATATACTTAAAAACATAATTTAATAAAAACTTAAAATTATTATTGCAAATATTGTCAATGTTCAGTATGAGGTGGACTATAGAATGACTATGGAAATTGTAAGTGCATGATGCAATAAAAGTAATGAAAATAATAACTCAAATTATCCTTTATTTGGCACTTTGAAACAAACAAAATAAAAATTAAAAAATCTAAGGGCACTTGTGAATTACTGAAAATAGAATTGTTAGAAAAGATAATTTCTTAATGTTAATTTCCTAGAAATGGCATTAATTAATGTTTTTGAACTCATATAAATACATAATTACTAATATTAGTTCAAGGACATAAATATATGCACATATATTCATAAATATATGGCTTTCAGATATAAAACAGGGCCTGACATTTTGGGAAGACCAATCAGAAAGAAAATACAATATTTTACATCTTTGTTATATTATAGATATTTAATTTGAATTTATAGCTTTTTTTATACATGCTGTTCAAGCAAACAAAATTCTTAAATCAAGCAGGAAGGAACATGACAAAGAAATTTAGAAACAAAACTCATAAAAAACCATAGGGAAAGCTGAAAAAGCAAAAAGTTAGTGAACTCTGTCAGTAGTTCTGTAAAGATCAAAATATTTCAATTATCACTGCAAGTAGCCATTGGTTCTCTCAGATCCCTGTGAAATCAGTGGAAGTATTTCAACAGATGTTTACAAGTCACTGGCAAATCTATATTTCTGCCCATGCACTTGTTTATGATATCTACAGAAGCAAGAATGGCTTTTGCTTTTCTTGTCCCCTCTAATGTTTTTGTTAATGCCTCCATTGGTTAAATATATTCTGAAATCTTGCAAAATTTTCAGAGGCTGAGCAATAAAAGAGAAATAAATATAAGAAATATGAGGTCTTTCCAGAAAAATTTCAGCCCTCACTAATATAACAAGAATGGTTTGCAGGACCTGGCAGTCAAGGAAGGTGGACAGGAATGCACATGTGTGAACAATGATGACTTCACTTTACTAGTCACTGGGAGCAGTAGATACCATTGAGTGAGCATGTGTACTGTGTGGCTATCATATTCAAAAAGACTCAATGAGTAGAGCAATGAATCTGCATCAAATTTTGTGTTAACCTTGAACATTCCGCTGTGGAAAATATTGGGATGATTCAGAAGGCCACAGTTATTGATAACTGGTGATAACTTCATCACGACAATAGTCTCAATCATGCATCACATCTTGTGCAGAGACTTTTGGTGAAACATCAAATTACCCAGGTGATTCAGCCCCCCTGCAGCCCAGATTTGGCACCCTGTGACTCCTGGCTTTTCCCAAAACTAAAATCACCTTTGAAAGGGAAGAAATTTCAGACCATCAGCGAGATTCAGGAAAGCATGACAAGGCAGCTAATGGTGATTGGGAAAACTGTGTGAGGTCCCAAGGTACCTACTTGGAAGGGGACTGAGGCTTCAATGTCCTACATACAATGTTTCTTGTATCTTACATCTCCTTCAATAAATGTTTCTGGTTTTCATATTACATGGCTCAATACCTTCTGGCCAGACCTCGTATGTCTAATTTGAATTAAAGAACCAGTATTTGAGTTATTGAGAAAAACCTAAAGATTATGTTTTCTGGAATATTCTTACATATTCCTGGTTTAGAGTAATCTCTATTTGTATGGATAATGAGAATAGAACTAGAACTACAAAATGATTTGAATTTTTAAAATATTTTTAAGAGGAAATATTTATATGGTATGTATCAATTATAAGCATCAAATACTATATATTTTGTATTGTTTTATATTTACTATTATCATAAAATACATCAAATCACATATAAAAGTAAGCAAGGTATGGAACTAGACATACATATATCTTCATGAGTGTGTATGTTTATATGCATTGCATATATAGGTACATACCCTTACATGCAGTATAAACATAAATAACTATTCTATTTGCCTTTCACTCTATCAAAATTCAGATAAGATCATTTTTAGTATATTCTTATAATCATATTCGAGTGTTTTTATTCATGTAACTTAGAGACAGGCAGTTTCACTCAGATTAAAAGTCATAACCTTTGCAATTATATCTGAGGATGTTTACATAAAATTTTCATTCCTAACTGGTATACCTTGAAAATAATTGCTTTTCTAATATCACTGTTACTTGGTTAAAATGTGTAAGTTTCCTGTATTGTGGATAACTTGGAATCATCTAACATAATAATTGCATACTTTGTCAACTCTAAATCTATTCAAACATATTCATTAATCTGAACATATTGACTTTCTGTGACTTTCATTGGAGTACTTTTGTCTTAAACATCCTCTTCTCTGTACCTGGGGACTAGACTGTCCATAATGCAGCCCAGCTGTTGAGGGAAACTTTTTTTAAAGTATCTGGTTGGTTATAATTGTTTTAAATGGTTTACCCAGCAGTGGCATGCATGTGGAGTAATGAGGCATCGTGGTAGCTTATGGTATGCAGGCTAAACTCATTTGTGTTCTGGATAATAAATATCTTTGCTTAATAGTGTTGACTTTTATAAATAAAAAGTGATAAGTCATTTGGATTCTAGGAAAGAAGTCCTGATAAAATGTCTAAGTTATTTCAACAAGCTTGAGGCATCACTGCTCTGTATGGAGTACCTGTAATGCTTAAAAATCTTAAAAGTCTCTGAATAAAGATAAGGAAGTCCCCTATGGGTAAGATAATTCTAAGAAGGCACCAAGAAATGTAGAAGTATTTTTCAAACTCTTTTACATTCCAGGTATACACTGTTACAGCCAGGATTAAAACTCTTGTTAAGAGTTGGATGAGATATTTGTGTGTGTGTTGGGGTTGGGTTAGGAAGGGGAATTAATTGAGCCAAATATGGTCTAAATGTTGTAAATACTTGTATAATTCAAATTTATTTGTCTTGGATAATGTCAAAGAGTCAGTCCCTTTGATCAGATCATTTTTCTTCAGGGAAATTCTTTACTTCATTGAAAACCCAGTCTTCAGTATATTCAATAACTTGGTTGGTTATTTAAATTAAATTAAAAAACACATTTCTCTTTATTTCTTCTTCTAGACAGGAGGAATTAAAAATGAGTAATAACCAGGATATATTCAATTACAATTGAAGATGGAAGGGGAGGGGGAAATGAAATAAACGCTCTGATATTTCAGTTTCCCTTTTCAATGTAAGAGTGAAAAAAAAGGAAAGAAAAAACTTAAAACAGGTTTTAAAAACATAGCCACTAGTTTTCTTCTAAATGGAGATTGTGTCCATTTTTTTCAGAGAAGTAACATTTAGAAATTGCATCCAACTTCCACAGTGTTATGTGGGAACCTCTAGCTTAAAAATATATGCATTTATTTATTTTTTCTTTGTGTAAAATAAACCCAATGGTAGACCTGGAATTGGTGTTCAATGCCCTAAGCAGTTCATTGCCCATCCTTAGCTTGTAACTCCAACTTCCGTGTAATATTTAGTTTGTGCACAAGAGATGGTTCCTGAGCTCCAGTCATTTTCTCTATATTCATATATGATAAAGGAGGGAAGTGAATAACCTAAAATAACACCTTACAATGGTTCAGGACATTTTAAGAGCTTTTCCAAAAAATCATCCATTTTCTATCTGTGGGAAATGGTTAAAATCATTCCACTCATTTCCAGTTTCCCCAGACATTTAGGGACAGATCATAAGTATTATGGGAAAAAACAATGCTCCCTCAAAGTTCATATGCAGAAGTCCTAATCCCCAGTATCTCAGATTGTGTCTGTAACTGGAGACAGGTCCACTAAAGAGGTCATTAAGGTTAAATGAGGCAATAAGGAAGAGGTCCTAATTCAATATGACTAGTATTTTTTACAAGGGAAAAAAAGAAAACAGTGATAGCAGGGATTCACTTGCACAGAGAAAAAAGCTATGTGAGCACAGGGTGAGGAGGCTCCAAAATTATGAAAAAATAAATTTTGCTTTTTAAAACTCCTGGTTTGCAGTATTTTATTATGGCAACCTTAAGACACAAATGCAACCAATGATATTATTTAGGAAAATTTTTCATTTAACACTAAACTTACAATAAAGGAAATGTTGAAGATAGCTCCATAGTCCACTGATTCTCTTTTTTTCTCTCTTAGTTTAGAAGTCTGAAGCTGTGGCTATAGTAGGATGCCAGGCAATAAAAGCAAATAAATATACAGAAATATATTTATACAGTCACACACATGCATAGTCTCAATAACTGATCTCAAGTTTCACAGGAATTGCTCAGAGCTATGCTTCCTTCTGCCATGCCTTTACAGCCCACGTTTAGTAGAGCTTATTAACTAAGTTCTGGCAAACAAGTCAAACATCTGTTTCCTTTCTTGATATGGAAATTGTTTGTTATGTTTATTTAACTTGTAAATGGAAACAAATATTGTATAATTCTTGTGAAATATGCAATTATATAAGTATTGATTAATTACTGTTTGATGGGAGTGATAGTGAGCATCTGTCATCTGTTACTATCTGAAGTATTTTAACAAACTCTCTAACAATCAGCACCAGATTTTAACCCAGAAGGAGGCAACGTAAAGCAATGGAATAAGGTGACCACAGGAGTAACAGTAGAAAAAGCTCAAATCTTGATTAGAGGAGGTTGTGGTACTGGCCAAACCTTGGTTACAATGGAGGGATTCTGAGGCAGGTAGCTCAATCTTTAACAGGATAATAATCTTCAATGGAGCTTTGAACTTTGCTACTAGAAACAGGGTCAGGAACTGCTCTCTCTAGCCTTTTGAAAAAGTCTGTGAGCTTTTTTTGCTTATCGTTCCTTTTAATCTCCTTTTAGAAAATGCCTTCCTATTTGAAGCGCCAAGGTTGAATTTTAGTACCTGAAACTAGTTATGTTGATAAATAAACAAGTTAGCCAGGGCCAGTTTCAAACAGATCTTTCAGAAAAGTAGGAATCTGGTTAGTTTTAAAGCACTTATACCCAAGTTAGCATTAGAGGATGGAATCCATGACAGTTAAGGCATCTTAAAATTTCATCTGTTTTAAATTTTCAGAGATAAAGGATCACCTATACTAATTTGTATACTGAAGGCAATGAAATTCATTTCATAGAATGAAGATTTGCTGTTATAAATTATGATTTTAATTATGATGTTTATTAGAATGAATGAATGGGTTGATTGCTTATAACTGCTATGGAAAGAGTAAAGAAGAAAATTTAAACTCTATAATTTTTTAAAAATTTTTGAATCAAAGGGGATTCAAAAAATAATCTCTAGGACTGCTTGAAAGAATCACATTCCTTTTTTAGCTACAAACAGATGCAGGGGAAAATATGACTGTTGTTTTACAAAGTACTGAATTACAGTAAATATATGAGAGAGAAATATGTACTAGATGTATGCACTTATCCAGAAGATCAGACAAAAATGAATCACACAAGTTGGAATCATAAAAATGACTTGTTGGTTGTTTGATGGCAGCTGGCACTCAATGTTGGTTTATTCTATAGTAAATTGAGGTGATATAAACAAATAGTCCAGTCCCAAGAGATATATAGGTATAAAAAATATCATGTGTGAACCATACACTATTCTTTAATTACCTCTCTGGAGAGGTACCAGATAACTTCCTTTCATCAAGTCTCAGAAAGCAATATCAGTGAAGGAAACAGCAACCCAGAAAAACTCTGTACTGACTATCTTCAGTAAGCTAGGGGTGTTAATGGGAGATTTTTGCCTTTGAAATGGGATCTCCAAATGAAGGGGGAAATCCAGATAGAAGCACTAAGCAACCAGATGCGTGATGGTATGCCTGTCAGATTGGGCAGTAGGGTTAGAAGTAGCAAGTAAATTGACTTACCCTCAAGGGTCTCTGGTAGTAATTGGTTGTTGCATCCTAAGTACCAGCTTATAAAGGTCCTAGAAGATCTATGTAGAGAATGTCAGATTTATCCTAGTTTGTTCTGGCTTAACTAATGGGCTCATGAGAAATGTTAACTTAAGAGTCAGATACAAAGTTTATGTAAGGGCTTGGTTATCTAAGCTTTATTTCACGACATTCTGGCACCTGGAGTTGCTGAAAAAAATCTTCCCAGAATTTATAAATTATTCTAATAATTTAATAGAGCAGCTGACACCTACATTGCTGAGGGCACAGCAATTTTAAATGCTCATTTTAGAAATGCATTTATCTTCTTTGCCACCATGACTGAAATGCAAGCTGAGATCAAAGAAACAAGGGATGGATAGGGGAGGAAAGAAGTTATACAACCAAGCGTTTTCTTATTATCAAATCCAGAGGCAATACCTAGAATAGCTGTATGATTTTCTTCTACAATTGCTTTTTTATTACTCTATTTACATTTGAACTTTTCCTCTTTTCAATTTTATCCCTTTCCCATACAATACAAGCTGCTGTAGTTGTGGTGAGCTCTGCAACTTATTTTATAGTTAAAAGAATATTGTGGCAATGCTTTGTGTGATGAAGGATAAAACATAATCCAGATATATTGTACTTGCAACTTGAAGAACTTGATAAGATTTGGGCTCCTCCTTACAGAATGACTGCACCCTTGAATTGTGTGCCCTTGGCACCCACCTTGGGCCTTGCCATAGCCCTTGCCCCAAACTGTATTCCCCTTAGAAAGAGCGTGATTGTTTTTCTGTTTTTGTTGCTCAGAATCATTTAAGAATGGAATATATGTTAAATTATATGTTAAATTCTGCTTCCTAATTAAAGGGTTACAAAGGGAGTGGATGTTTCCCATTGTAGCAGTTTAAAGTATTTTAACACCATCATTTCCAAACGTTGATAGTTTCCTGCATTACAATTTCAATCACGATATGTACAGTCAAAACAAAAACAAAACAAAGCAATATATTTCTCAACTCTCCTTTCTACCAGAGGACTGACATAGAACGTATAATTTAGGAACTATCCATCAAAGCTAAGCACTTTAGATTTTGATTCAGAAGAAAAATTACTGAGACAAAGTGAAGCGTCGGTAATCTATTTCGATAACTAGGTGAAAGTACAGTGGTGTATATCTGGACACAGCAGTGTTTGCAGCAATTTTCTTATTGTTACATAAACAGCATGGACTACAGTTGGTGGAAAAAGCTGCATCTCCTCTAATTCTGTGTTCGATTCTGGGATTTGTTCCTAACACTCAAGTGAGCGTTTGTTCCTCTTGCCCATACAAAGGTTCTGTAAGTTCTCTAATATGGCTCAGTAACTCCTGAACTTCTTAAGTTCCTGGGTATGGATTCGTTGTCTGTTTGATCCAGATGCTAATCTTTGAAGGACTGTTGATAAAAGTCAAAAATATTCAAATGATGTAATTTTCTAATCATCAACAATTCCATTGCCATTTAATAATTCAGATAGGAAAATGAAACAGTATATTTATTTAGGCAAAGGATCATCACTATCAAATGATGAAGCACTGCGTTACGCTACCTCAAATAGGTGTCAGTCATGTATGTATGTAGCATTACAGTATTACTTAAGGTTTAGGCTTAATTTCAAATGTTGCCACTCTTTGCCATTTTATTTGCTTTGTTTTTTGTTTTAATAACTTAAAGATACTTGATCTGAAACAAACAACATAAAAGATAGCTTTTAGAGCACATTACAGGAACAGGCATCATGAGAGAGGATCTCAAGTGACTTCGAAGGCTTTAATCGGTTTCTTTGTATTGGCTTGAAATGTTCTTTTGGAGTTCTCTTAAATATTTTTTCATAAAACCTGTTATTAGTTTGGTTTTTGACTGAGTTAATTGACAATTGAGTGTCATTAAGAATAAAGAATATCAGAGTGGGAAGAACATAAATTAATCACACTCAATAAAAAATGCTTCTGTTAATTTCCCCCAGAAATTTACAAAATGTAAACTTACTGCTCTAAGCATAGTACTTCTACAGAGATAGTCCCCTTCTGTTAGAATAATGAGTGCCACTGGAAGCTTAACTTCACACTGAGTAATTAACATAGTAAATGAATCATTAATACATTATGGACACCCGTTTATTTTATCTTGCTGGGTACCATCAATTTCAATAAATTGTTTTATAATTTATTCACTATATATTTCTTATTTCCTACTGTTTGGTCTTGCCTAAGTCATTGGATTTTACATTAATCATAGCACTTATATTATACTATGGTCATTAAAGTTCAATTTAATTACAAGTCCCCAAATTGCATTTGGAGTTGCTGATTTAGAGACATGAAATATATTCAGGAACTCGTCTTTGAAGAAAAAACAACAAAACTTTTAATGTTGACTAATTTAATATGTTAAATACATATTTCTCAAAATTAATCCCTTTTAAACTTTATATAATCTAAATATTTAAAAAAATAAATATCACTAATTTCTAGCTCTCTCTTCTACCCATCTATGTACTAAATATGCCTGATGTTAGCCAGCTGTATATAATGGAATATGAAAACTATTATATTTTATTATCTCTTTATGCTATTCACCTTATCAAATCAATTATAAAAAGTTTAACTTATGTATTTTAAAATATGATAGAAAAGATTTTACATATGTTGATTTATATTATCTGTCAAAATATTAGACATTCAGTGAAATAAGGAAAAATACACCCATTTTTAGATAGATATAATGTTCCATCAGTACAATGCAACTTGACAGAAGATGAAGGAGGTTTTGAATAGTTAAAAATATCCTTAGACCTTCTCTTGTATCAAGAAAAAGCAAAGCATATACACATAAAAGAACTGTGTATTACTGAACATTTATTGTAGGAGGTTGCTGTGCTGTTATTCATTATACTAAATCATATTTCCTCAACCAATCTAGAAGTAACAAGTATATCTTTTTAGGGACTACTCACCTGCCCCAGAACTTTCCATACTTCACCAGTTCAAACCTCCCCCCACCTCTTTTCTAAGACCAATATAAATTCTTTCAAAATAACTTAAATATTCATTGTATAAAAGACCCCATCAACCATAGAAGAGCAGATATATTTATTTTCTCCATTAAACTCTGTTGCTGGTGGTTTAGACTGCGCGCCCCAGGCCTTGTCCTTTCTTTAGCTAGGTGATGGTTCAATAAAACTTTTTGTTTTAGACAAATTGTATTTCAAAGGTTTTTGTTGAACACTTTCCAGAGCAGTAATGGTTCTCTACCCTAACTGTACATTAGAACCATCTGTAGAATTTTATCTGTAGAATCATCCATGGAAATTGAGCCACAATATTGAGTAGATATCTAGTATTATTTAAAATACTAGTGTTCCATCTATTAAATTGTCAACATTTTAAAGATTAGTGCTTATGCTGGCAGTGTGTAATTGATACTGATAGAGAGGCTGTCCAGTCCACTGGGAGCGAACTGAGGGCATGGCGTGCAGACACACAATACCTTCACAAACCACCGGGTCATGGCAAGGACACTAAGTTTTGCAGCACTCCTGTGGGCTGGTGGAACATTCGCTGCTGCCTCTGTGCACTCTCCGGACCGCGAGCACAGGACTGCACAGCCCTAGAAGCCACATGGCCAAAGTCGGTGCAAGCGCCACACACAGCTTCCAGGAGGGAGCCTGAACTGGACAGCAGCTGTGAACAAGCTAAGCTAGCCGGATGATCAACTGCCTTGGGCTCCAAAGCAGAGTACTTTAAAATAGAGAAGGAATTCTGGCCACAGCCTTTTGTTTTGGTCTTGCTGAGGACAGCTGAATTTTGTCTGGGTTTTACAAAGGAGATGGGCTCTCAGATGGGGAATTCACTGTTCTTCCGGATCGTTCAGCATTTGAGTAAAAACCTCTCCTTTTTCACCAGCCTCTGCCACTCAAGTTTGTCTTTTGGTGGTGGCAGGCAGCCAAAACCCACTTTGGTTCAGTAACATGATAGAGGCATTTGTGGTGGGAGATGTGAGGAGTACAATTCTAGATTGCAAACCAATGAGTAACAATTATGAAACACTTAAATATTTTTATAGTTGAATATACATAATGTTACATAAAAAATTGCAGACACAGGTGAAATTTTCAACACTGATGAGTCTCATTTTTAGAATATTCATGAGAAGATGCTATGAGACAAACATAGAACAGTAGTTTTAATTTTCTAACTTTTTTCTAGGAGGAAAATATTTGAAATAATTTAATTCTATAGTTATATAATTATTATATAAGTAATGTATAGTAATACAGTAATATAAGATTACTGTAGTAATTTTTAGTAATATAAGATATAAGTGGAGTACTTCAGAATATTTTGAACAATGTTTAACCAGAAGAACATATAACTTTCCCATACAGAAGAGAACCTTTGACATGTGTGCTGGTTGCTAGGATACTAAGTCATTTTGCTTAAGATGAAAAATTTAACTTCCATTTGAAACATCCTCTAACATAAACCACAAATAATATGATGGGAAGGGTATGGTTAGTTTATATCTATTTTATTCTTTCCATGTCTTTAACACTTAAGTCAAACCAGTGACCCCAAGAAATCACTGAGACATATGGAGCAGGGATTAAGCTAAAGAAAGGTCCTTGGAGACAGACTGACTTATCCCAGTCTTGTTATTCCCAAGCAATATGACCTTGTGTAGATTACTGAACTCAGCGGAAGGTAATTGTAAAAATGGATTGAATTAACATATATGAAGTTCTTAAAAATGTACTAAGCTTGTTCTAAGCACTACCTAATCACTGAGATATTGGGCATAGTTCCATCTAATTTGGATCAATTCGAGGTAAGCAAATAAATATATACATCTCTGCAAACATGAAAAAGAAAGAACCAGGTATTCATGCAAGTTAAATGAAAAATGCTCATCTTCCGGACTGACCAATGACGCCAGAAGAGTATTGCAGAACAAGACATTAGATGGCAGACTTCTCAGTGTAAGACCACTGTTTTCTTATTCTAGAATTATCAGCCCTAAATTAAGAGAATTTTTGCTCAAGTAACTATTTATGTAAAACTGAACACATATTAAGCAGTCACACTTCATTTGGGCTTATTAGGTAAAAAAGTCATTAGCATTACTAAAGTAATTCTGTTCACAAGTGACGTTTTGAATCTGATTTTGGTTTAATAAAACATTATTTGGTTATAATCACACCACATTACCATTCTAAAATATGTATATAAACATCTGGTTTTGACTGGAATATAAATGATTTTCCGTGCTGTGAAGTGCCATACAAATGAGTTTTAAGCTAGCAAAATTCTAATGATTATTGAAATATTACATTAGTTGAAGTTATGCTTAAGTAACATAAGTAAAGTCTGGAGTAGGGAAATAAATTGTTATATTTTTATTTGTTAATAAAAAGTTAGTGGTAGAAAAAAATTGTAACTATTAAAAAATGTAAATTGTCTGTAGCTTTCCCCACATTTAACTTGTTTCAGCTTCAACAACTCACTCTGAAAATATGTAAACATTTGGGTTCTCAGCTAAATATCAAAAGCCATTTCCAAGTTTTTAAAGAGCTAGGTATTTAATTAAGACATTTAAACATCCTGATGAAAATGTCAATTCTAATAACATAGTTTCTATTGCTTTTTAATATACAAATATAGTATATTTGTATGATAGCATATATTTTTGCAATTTAGCTTCCTCTTAGAAGCTCTTGATATAGAAAATATTCTCTAATAAATGCAAAAAAAAGTTATTTAGACAGTAGTATAAATAACTCTTAATTTATTAACACTCAGCAAAACACAAAAACAAAATGAATGTCTTAAAATAATCTTACCTCAAATTTTCTTGCAGATATAAGCACTTATAATACCATTTTAATTGTTGAAGGTTACTGTAGAATAACTCAATACAAGTACAATGGTGTGATTTAACTATTCGTTTTTAATAGGTTATATGCCCTGACTGTTGTGGCTCGGAAAATAGAATGCCAGCCTACAAAACAAAGGGTTGAAAGGTTCGAATCTCAGTCTAGGGCACATGCCTGGGTTGCCAACCAGGTCCCCAGTAGGGGGCCCACAGGAAGCAACCACACATTGATGTTTCCCTCCCTTCACCTCTCTAAAAATAAACAAATAAATCTTTTTTTTAAAAGATTTTTATTTAGCCAATCAATGATTAAGATTCGTTGTCAAGTAATTGCAAGGCATATTATTTGCTACTTTGTGACTGTTTTTAAAGGGTCCATTTCTTTTTTTAGTATATTTTATGGATTATGCTATTATAGTTGTCCCATTTTTTTCTGCCTTTTATCACCTCTGCCCTGTACCCAATCCCATCATCACCCACCCTCTAAGTTCATGTCTATGGGTTGTACATATCAGTTATTTGGCTTCTCAATTTCCTATACTATTCTTAACCTCCTCGTATCTACTTTTTGGTTTTATTTTGTTTTGTCAGCATCTTGCCAACATTACTCTCCCTAGCCCTACCCACCGCCGCCTCTCTTCCTCAATCCTTCCCCCATTTGGCTTTGTCAATGGGTCCTTTATGTATGTTCCTTGATAATCCATCCCCTTCTTTTCCTCCATTATCCCTCTCTTTCCTCCCCTATGGTTACTGTCACTTTGATTTTTATTTCAAAATTTCTCATTATATTTTGCTTGCCTGTTTGTTTTCTCGATTAGGTTCCACTTATAGGTGAGATCATATGGTTCCTGTCTTTCACTACCTTGCTTATTTCACTTAGCATAATGTTCTCCAGATCCATTCATGCTGTTCTGAAGGGCAGTAGCTCTTTCTTTCTTTCTGCTGTGTAGTACTCCATTGCGTAAATGTACCAGAGATTTTTGATGCACTCATTTACTGTTGGGCACGTAGGTCACTTCCAGTTCTTGGCTATTGTAAATTGTGCTGCTGTGAACATTGGGGTGCATAGGCTATTTTGAATCAGTGTTTGGGGATTCTTAGGGTGTAATCCCAGCAGTGGAATTGCTGGGTCCAAAGGAAGTTCCATTTTTAGTTTTTTGAAGAAATTCCATGCTGTTTTCCACAGTGGCTGCACCAGTCTGCATTCCCACCAACAGTGTACTAGGGTTCCCTTTTCTCCACAACCTTGCCAGCATTTGTTTATTGATTTGTTTATGATGGGTGTGAAGTGTATCTCACTGTGGTTTTAATTTGCATCTCTTTGATGGCTAGTGATGCTGAGCATCCTTTCCTGGATCTCTGGGCCCTGTGTATGTCCTCCTTGGAGAAGGGTCTGTTTGCAGGTCCTTTGCCCATTTTTTAATTGGTTTGTTTGTCTTACTATAGTGGAATCATGTGAGTTCTTTATATATGTTGGAGAGCAAACCCTTGTCCAAGGTATCTTAGGCAAATATATTTTCCCATATGGTTGGTTCCCTTTTCATTTTGTTGATGTTTCCTTTAGCCATGCAGAAACCTTTTATTTTGATGAAGTCCTCTTTTTTTTTTTCCTTTATATCCCTTGCTCTAGGGGACATATCAGTGAATATTTTGCTACATGGAATATCTGAGACTTTCCTACCTATGTTTTCCTCTAGGAATTTTATGGTGCCTCAACTTATATGTAAGTATTTTACCCATCTTGAGTTTATTTTTGCGTATGGTGTATGTTGGTGGTCTAATTTCATTTTTTTTGCATGTAGCTGTCCAGATCTCCCAACACCATTTGTTGAAGAGGTTATTTTTACTCTATTTCATGCTTCTCCCCCTTTTGTCAAACATTAATTGACCATAGGCACATGGGTTTATTTCTGAGCTCTCTATTCTGTTCCATTGGTTTATTTTTCTGTCCCTATGTCAGTACCAGAGTCTTTTGATTAAAGTGGCCTTGTGATATAGTTTGATGGCAGGCATTGTGATCTCTCCTATTATGTTCTTCTTTCTCAAAATTGCTGCAGCTATTAGTGGTCATTTATGGTTCCATGTAAATTTTGAAATGTTTGTTCTATATCTGTGAAATATGTCATTGGTATTTTAATAGGGATTGTATTGTATCTACAAATTTCTTTGGGTAGTATGGACATTTTGATGATGTTAATTCTACCAATCCATGAACATGGGATATGCTTCCGTTTATTTGTGTCTTCCTTAATTTCTTTTTTCAGTGTACTGTGGTTTTCTGAGTCCCGGTCTTTTACCTCCTTGGTTAAGTTTATTCCTAGGTACTTTATTTTTCTTGTTACTATAGGAAATGGGATTTTTTTCCTGATTTCTCTTTCTGATATTTCATTGTTGGTGTTAAAAAAAAGAAAGCCTTCAATTTCTGAATATTTACTTTGTATCCTGCTGTTTTTCCAAATTCACTTATTAGAATGAGTAGTTTTGTGGTGGAGTCCATTGGGCTTTTTACGTACACTCCCATGTCATCTGAAAACGATGATGGTTTTACTTCCTCCTTTCCAGTTTGGATGCCTCTTATTTCATTTTCTTGCCTGATCTTTGTAGCTAGGACTTCCAACATGTGTTGAATAGAAGTGGTAAAAGTGGACATCCATGTCTTTCTCCCAATCTTAGTTGGAAAGGTTTTAGTTTTGCCCATTGAATATGATGTTGGCAACAGGTTTTCCAAATATGGCCTTTATTATGTTAATTATGCCCCCTTTATTCCCATTTTGCTGAATGTTTTTATCATAAATGGGTGCTATACCTTATCAAATGCTTTTTCTACATCTGTTGATATGATCATGTGATTTTTTATTTCCTTTTTTTATGTGATATATTATGTTTATTGATTTGTGAATATTATACCCTACTTGCACCCCTGGAATGAATCCCGCTTGACCATAGTGTGTGATATTTATAATGTATTGCTGGATGTAGTTTGCCAATATTTTGTTGAGGATTTTAGCATCTATGTTCATCAGTGATATTAGCTTGCAGTTTCCTTTCTTTGTTGTGTCTTTATCTGGTTTTGGGATTAGGATGATGCTGACTTCATAAAAAGAATTTAGGAGTCTTCTTCTTGGATTTTTTGGAATAGTCAGAGAAGGACAGGGGTTAGTTCTTCATTAAAAACTTTGTAAAATTCTCCTGTGAAACCATCTGGTCCAGGGTTTTTGTGGGCTGGGTTTTTTTTGATTACTGTTTCAATTTCACCAGCTGTTATTGGTCTGTTCAGGCTTTCTGTTTCTTGATTAAATTTTGGAAGATTATATTTTTCTAGACATTTTTCCATTTCACTCAGGTCTTCAAATTTCTTGGAATACAGTTGTAGTAATTTCTCACAGTCCTTTCTATTTCTGTGGTATCACTTGTGATCTCTCCTCTTTCATTTCTGATTTTATTTATTTGCGTCCTCTCCCTTTTTATCTTGATGAGTCTGCTTAAAGTTTTGTGAATTTTATTTCTCTTTTCAAAGAAACAGCCCCTGGATTTATTGATCTTTTTAATTGTCCTTTTATTCTCTATGTCATTCATTTCTGCTCTAGTCTTGATTATTTCCTTCCTTCTATTCTCTCTGGGCTTTGTTTGTTGTTGTTTCTCCAGTTCTAGTAGATGTAGGGTTAGGTTGTTTATTTGAAATGCTTCTATCTATTTTAGGTAGGCCTGTATTGCTCTGACCTTTCCTCTCAGGACTGCCTTCGCTGTATCCCATAGGTTTGGACTATTGTATGTTCATTTTCATTTTTTTCCAGAAACTTTTTAATTTCTTCTTTGATCTCATTATTGACCTATTCATTGTTTAATAGCATGCTATTCAGTCCCCATGAGTTTGAATGTTTTTGAGTATTTTCCCTGAGGTTGGTTTCTAGCTTTACCCCTTGTGGTCTGAGAAAATGCTTGATATGATTTCAATTTTCTTGAATTTGTTGAGGCTTGTTTTGTGCACTGTCACATACATAGTCTATCTTGGAAAATGTCCCACGTGCATTTGAAAAGAATGTGTGTGTGTGTGTGTGTGTGTGTGTATACACACACACACACACATATATATATACATATATATATACATATGTATATATATATATATATCAGTTAAACCCATTTGATCTAATGTGTCTTTCAGTTCTGCAAAATCTTTGTTGAGCCCTGGCTAGTGTGGCTCAGTGGATCAAGCACCGACCTCTATTCCAAAGGGTCACCAGCTTGATTATCAGTCTAGGGTACATGCCTGGGTTGTGCACTTATCCCCCAAAGGGGGCACGGAAGAAGCAACCACACATTTATGTTTCTCTCCTTCTCTTTCTCCCTCCCTTCTCCTTTCTAAAAATAAATAAATAAAATCTTAAAAAATATCCTTGTTGGTATTTTGTTTGGAATATCTACCCATTGTTGATAGTGGGGTGTTAAAATGCCCACTATAAGTGCGTTGTTGTTTATATCTTTCTTGAAGTCTTCCAGGATTTTCCTTATACATTAGGGTGCTTCTTCTTTGGGTGAATATAGGTTTACAATGTTTATGTCTTCTTGATGGACTCTTCCTTTGAGTATCATGAAATGTCCTTCTGTGTCTCTTTTTATGGCCTTTGTTTTGAAGTGTATTTTGTCTGCTATAAGTATTGCTACCCTGACCTTTTTTTCCTGTCCATTTGCTTAGAATATTTTTTTCCAACCCTTTACTTTCGGTCTATGTAGTTCTTTTGTTCTGAGGTGGTTCGCTTGTAGGCAGCATATGTGTGAGTCATGTTTTCTGATCTCTTCAGCTACCCTATGTCTTTTGATTGTAGCATTTAATCCATGTACATTTAAAGTTATTGATAGGTACTTACTTATTTTTTCCCTTTGTATTTGTTTCTCACTCTCTCACTCTTTTTCTTCATCTTCTTAAAGCCGTCACTTTTTTAAAAGTCTCTTTTTTTAAAATATATTTATTGAGGTGACTTAAATTATATCTAAGCATTCAATGCAATAAACAGGTGATGTATTATATAATTATACACTTGAAGCCTATATAATTTTGTTTCTTCTAAAGCAGCACTGAAATGATGACGTAAAAAATGTCTAAACCTGTCTAACATTTTTATTAGTTTATTTGAGTCAAAGTTTTGACAATTGTGAGAAAGCAAAATCTCAGTGGATTGAGAAAATGCACCAGAGAATGGCTTTTTTACAGCTTATTTTATATATTAGAATTAGAGGAGAAAATATAAGGGGGTTACATGAAATTCATTGCTGGTAGATTAGGGGGGTGGGAAAAAATATATTGGGGGAATTCCTGACATTGAATAAAGAGTAAAACAGAGAAACACGTACTTCTTTTACATTGGTAGATATAGGATAGTTCATAATTAACATTTACAGCACATAGGGATGGCATTAGGGGAACACAATAAAAATGAGGGTTTCTGTAATCTCTTGCTCTGGTGTAGTGGGTGTACCTTGAGGGATCTGAGAAAAGGAATTACTCTGATATTCCAAAGATATGTTATCTTTCATTCAAAAAGACAGTAGTCAGACATACTCAAAGTAATGATTGACCTTTGTCAAGTAACCTACAGGCATAGCCCCCAGCTCACATTTAGTTAGGTATTGTTATGTTCAGGCCATCCCATATGGTCATTTTTGGTCTCTGAAATTTGTACATCTGCCATGCTGACCTCCCCAGAGCTCCTCAGGTTTAATATGTGGTCCCTTTTTGTCCACAGAAATGAATACATAATAAAGTATTATATGTTTCTTTGTATTTTTATTGTAATAAATAAATGGTCTAGGTAATGGGTTTTATGGAAAAAAAAGTTAACTAAAAATGCAACAAGCCTTAGGAAATATAATTAACAAATGTGTTTCTTAGAGATTTAGAGTGCAAATCATGGTGGAGAAGGAAAAAAATGTTTAAATTTTAAAAAATTGGATACATGGAGAAGAAAAGAAAAAAGTGATAAGAAAATTTTAACTTAATAATTTTAACTCTATCAGATTCACTCAAGTTTAAAACATTTAATTCCAACAAGAGTATCCCCATGGTATTGGACAGGTTTTGTATTCAAGTCACATGAGGGAACAGGAAAATAGTGGGAAGGAAGACTGAAAAATAAGAGCAAATTACATAACGCCTCAGTCCAGATTGAGATTATCTTCCAAATGTCATTTATGAGTACTTAAGTATCCAGTTCGCAAGGGAAACCTTTATGTTTAAAACAATATTTAAATGGAAAACAAAGGCCCTCTTGCCATCAAGGGAGATCAGAAAAAACTAAAAATCTATTTTTATCAGTGATATAGTATTTAAAACTGACATTGTACTCTTAGCTAAAAAAAATTTTGTTGGCTAAAAACTGTACTTGAACAACAGTAAAAAATAAAAATAAAATAAAATAATTCTGGAAACCATATTAACTTAACTTGTATTTCTCAATTTCTACCAAGCTTCTTGGAGTAACTTTAGCCAACTAAGTTCACTTATATGGTGCCAGATAAGATAAAGCTACCCCTCTGCAGAGTGAACAGTACCAATACAGAGCATTCAAGCGAATTT
Source organism: Mormoops blainvillei (assembly GCA_004026545.1). NCBI lineage: Eukaryota > Metazoa > Chordata > Mammalia > Chiroptera > Mormoopidae > Mormoops > Mormoops blainvillei. The sequence continues at coordinate 148,915 of PVJD01003262.1, read as the reverse complement.
GGAAATACTCAGTCTTTGGTACCATTGAATGTGAACTCCATGGTATAGTAGCATTAATAAAATATTGAGTCTGTTTGGCAAAGTGAGAATTGTATAAATGAACTGGTCAAATCAGCTAACGCACTTAAACTGTTCTTCTAGGTGTTGATAATATAGTGGCGAGCATAAGAAGAGGTTCAGTCCCTGCCTTATGATGCTTATAAGAGAAAGATACAAAAAAAACCCCAACAAATAAATATATAGTATGGTTTTAAGAAAGTATAAATGCTCAGTAGGGATGATTTAAAAAGTCAAGATAAAAAGTTCATAGAAATAAACAAACAAACAAAAAACAAAACAAACAACCCAAAAAAACCAAGCTTCTATTGTATGTAAAGTGATCTAGGATATATTCTTGAGAAAAAATGAAATTTAAGCAAGTGGTTAAAATAAAGGAGAAAATATGTTATGGGGACACACCTAGCATCCCAGTCAGAAGGCAAACCAAGTACACATTTCTGACATGGGGCCTCCTAAGCATCTTCAAAAAGAAACCCAAGGTGAGACTGGATAAGAATTTGGATTTACTCCAGAAACAAGCAGGCAAGTGTGGCATGCGACTCCTCCTCCATCGGAGCATAGAATGAGGAGGAGGACTTTTTGACACCATCTAAACATTCATCGTGCCTGAAACATGTCCCATTTCCTTGGAAACCTTGCTATTGCCATGAAAGTTATTTGAACTGCAAAATCAGTACAGTCAGTAGCTCTAAGGATCATTAGAAAAAAATATAGATTTTCCAGAAGATAGACTAAATCATTAGTGAATTCTATTTTGGAAGTGTGTTCTTTTGAAACAAAGATAATTATGTTTCACATTTGATTCACTGCAAACTATATTCAGACAAATGGCATTTGGGGTCTAATTATGTGGAATTGTCTTTATTATTCTGAAAACCTGATTTTCTAAAGGACTAGCAAAGTTGGGGTTGTATGATTTGAAATATCAGACATTTGTAAATGTTTAGGTTTAGAGTAGGCTATGCTCAATTTTATCCAGATGACTTTGTTGTCTAAATACAGTACAATTTGTTATGATACTTGCTGACTTGATTTTGGACTCCATAACATTTGAGTTCTGTGTAATTTAGCAGCAAGAACTTTAGACAGAGAGTTAAGAGTCATGGATTCAAGATCAGATCTTCTACATATTAAGTTACTGTAGCCATGCTATAAACACACTTCAAACTGATATTTATTTATACATAAGAAAAAAATACAATTATTTCCCTCCTTAAAGAGTTATTTTAAAGAACATATGGAATAATGTATGAAAGAGCTCTTGAAAATTGTAAAACACTTTCAAATGAAAGCTGTTATTATACCAACAAATAAATGATTTAATACTGTCATTTTAGTGTGATGATAGGAGGACACTCTGTTAAGGAAGTGTACCAGTGTCATTCTGCTAGTATAGAGTTATTAAATTATCACTGTTTATCACTGAAATAAAATAATTTTATTTATAATAATCTCATTATCTATTTAAATTCTATATGTTACTAGTTTTAGTGAAGTGATTGTGTACCTTATGTCCAGTGTCTCCTGACTTTGTGACAAAAAAGAATTCAGTAATATAATTATGAAGCTATATATTTGAGATGAACTGACATTCTGTTCTTAACAGTAATGGCAGAAAAGCCAGAATTTTCTAGGACACTTATGAAATCTACTATATTAAAAGCAATGTGGAGTAATTAATCAAAATATCTAGGCAGATAAATTTGCTAGTTTCTGCAAGTCAGGCAAATTCAGGAATGAAGAAACAGCAATTATCATAATGGCTATTACCTAGCTGAGTGTAATAATTAATCAATTAGTAAAACCTAATGAAACTCATTCGATATATATTTTCTTGAGAATTTTTATAGGTTTATTTGAACCAAACTGACAACAATAGAAGGGAAGCAAAATCCTAATGAACTGAGAAAACACTACAGAGAATGGCAGTTTTGCACATTATTTGAAACATTATAATCAAAGGAGGAGGCAATAGGGGGTTACATGAAATCCATTGGTAATAGATTAGGGAGGCAAGAAAATGCGACATGGGCAAGTCTCTGGGACTGGATTAAAAGTGAAAGGAATAGACACATAATTCTTTTATTAATTAATTTTTGGTTATAGGATAGTTAACAGTTAACAATCAATACAATAACAATAATAACAACAATGAGGAGTTTTGTGGTCTCTGCTCTAATGAAGTGAGGGGTCCAGAGAAAAGGGAAATTACCCAGACATTTCAATAGTTATTATAGATACAAAAACAACAACAACAACAACAACAACAACAACAGACAGGCTCAGTTAAAGTAAAAAAGATCGACTTTTGTCAGGGAAGATAGAGGCCTGGCCTAGAACATGCCGACCAGCCATGATTTGACTTTAGTTAGAGTGTTTTAATTTCAGACAATCCTGTGTGGCTACTTTAGGCCTCTGAAGTTTGTAAGGCTGTCATGCAGACCTCCCTGAACTTGCCAGGTTTAGGATGTGGTCCCGCTAGGTATTGGGGATGAAATACCTAGTTACGTATAGATTGACAGGAAGTCATTTATAGGTGCATTTCTGACAGACTTTTATGGTAATTTTTAATTTGTTTACAAGAGTAAAATTCAATATTCGGATGCTTTTTTTCAAGCTGGGAGGAGCGGTTACCAGACAAATTCTGAACAATATTAAAACCATTTCTGTTTGGGGAATCCTAAGTTTTATACTCCATTAGTTATACAAGCACAAATAGAAAATGCCTGTGGGATTCACTCTCATCTTACAACAAAGCATATCTTAAAAAATATATACATATATGATATTTGTGTATTTTATGTATTACAAATATAATATATTGCAAAATATAAATATATACTTCTATGTAATGGAACATTATTCATCCTTGGAAAAAGAAACCCTACAATTCTGCCATGTGTGTTTGAAGGATCTGGAGGTTTCTGTGCTAAATGAAATAAACCAATCATAGAAAGATCAATACTGCCGTCTCACTTATATGAACTATCTAAAATAGCCACAGAAACAGAGAGTAGAATGGTAAATGCCAAGGGCTGAGGGGAAAGGGAAGTTGATATTTGTTCAATGGGTATAAATTTTCAGTTCTTCAAGATGCGTTAAGTTCCAGTCAGAATTCTGTTATACAACATATAGCCTATAATTAGCAATATTGCATTATATGCTTAAATATGTATTAAAAGGGTAGATCTAATTATAAGATCTCATGCTAAGTGTTTTTATCACAATTTAAAAAATACATCTATATTGGTCTACCCGTATGAGTGAGCTATCAAAGCTAAATATGTTGGTTTTGTTACTAAGGGTACATTGGTTTTCCTATTATCACCAGTTTTGTCATAGATTCACCAAGGTGGTATTTATAGGAAATATATATGGCCCAGATTTCAACACATATAATTTAGTAAATACATAAAACTTCTAAAGATAAAATTCTAATTGTAGTGACAGAAAGGGGAATGGATTAATTTTGTTATTTATTTTTATAATACTATTGGGAAATGCTTGAGATGTGGTATTCACAGAAAAATACGTTTCTTTCTAAAATTATTGGGCAAACTTCTTTTCTGCATTTAAAAGTATAGAGCCTAGCCCTGGGTGGTGTGGCACAGTGGATTGAGTGCCGGCCTGCAAATCATAAGGGTTGCTTGTTTGATTCCCAGTCAAGACACATCACTGGGTTGCAGGCCAGTTATCCAGTTAGGGGTGCGTGAGAAGCAACCACACATTGATATTTCTCTCTTTCTCCCTCCCTTCACCACTCTCTAAAAATAAATTTAAAATATTTTCAAAAATATTTTTGTTGAATTTTAAAGTAATTCATGTAAGCCCTGGCCAGGTAGCTCAGTTGGTTAGAGGATCATCCCAATATGCCAAGGTTGTGGGTTTGATTCCTGGTCAGAACACTTACTAAAATTAACTAATGAATGCATCAATAAGTAGAAAAACAAATCAATATTTCTCTTGTCTCTCTCCCTCTCTCTCCTCCCTCAAATCAGTAAATAAAATAAAATAATTTATAAAGGACTTCATGTAAGATTAAAGAAGGTAATTAACATTATCTGAAAAACAACCCTTAATCAATCAGTCACTGGGTAATTTAAAAAATATATGCCCTTAAAATACCAGGAGAGAGGTATTTCTATCTCTTTATACATATAAGGAATGTCAGTCTCCAGGATGGTTGAGCAGAATAACTGAGGCTTTCAAATTTATCTTAAAATTATGCTCTAAGGAATTATAGTTTCAGCAGGAAGATGTGATTCTAAAGTTGCTTGTAAGTCAATTGTAATATATAACAACCCATTTGTACTTTCAAAATCATAAGGTGTTCAGAAGCTTATGTATCCATGGTAGGCCTCGTGTCGATGTCACTGGCGTGCATTATCAGTGACTGATGAGCAGAGGGCTTTTCGGTGCCGTCTGTGTACTTTGGCTCATAAGGGCCACTCCACTGCTTTTATGCATCATTTCCAGTTATGTATATTTAAAATTCTTTTCAGACTCTTCAAGTCTTACATTTCCCTTGCTATTAGACTGTACACACATCTGCTTTAATATCCAAGTAATTAAATAACAATATAAATTTAAAAATATAATAAGGTCATGTAATTTATACACCCAAATAAATCTAGATAATTATGTAGTTAATTCTCACACTAGTTTGAATTCCTTTCAAACTCTGACTCACACTGACATACTCACAATATATGAAGATAGCATAAAATGGTACAATCTTTAATAGGCAGAAGAATTCATAAAATTCATTCTAATCCATAATAATTGTAAATATATGACATTCTGCAAGAGATGTAGATATTACCTATTATTGATGATAAAATTAATAATTTTATTATTAGACATTCATTCTTAAATGAGCTATATTCAAAGGAAGATATATTAAAAGTAACAGTATTAGTATTATAATGTTACATAGTATTTGTGAATAAACTTTCAATTAGAAAACAAAATATGCACCATCACTAAATTTTGCTTATTGGATACAGACAATTACGTTTATAAATAATAAGATAAATTTAATAGATAACCTGAATTAAAATTTTCCATTATAGCAGTTATCTTGAATAAAATATGTTAGAATTGGAAGCTCACTATTTAATATTACCATATTAAGAAGAAGAAAACATTCTTTACATTTATATACATTCACACAACATGCATATATATTTTCAGTTGATAAGTTAATGTGCAGCCCCAGAAGCATAAATAATAGGGAAAGGCCAAAGGGGAGTATGATTGAGGGTGGGAGGGGATGGCAGGTGGCATGCGGGAAAGTGGTGGTGGGAAAATGGAGACAACTGTACTTGAACAATAAAAAAAAGGAAAAAGAAAGAAAGAAAACCAGATGGCAGGAATTCCCAAGTAACTATAACTCTCACTTGTTTCTTTCCTGTAAAGATTTTTAAAAAATTACTACTCATGTATTAAAAGGGAAACTCATACCAAAAAAAAAAACACCTAAATTGATGAATTATCTAATAGGTATACAGGTTACCTGGGTATTTTTCTGTAACTTAAAGCACTAGGAACTTGATCACTATTTTGATGGGGATCTCCCAAGTTCAGCTTAATAGAAGCTACAGCAGCCTTTCACTTAGGACAGGAAATAAGATTAAATAATAAATTGATAAAAACTGAAGACATCCTAATATTTTTAATGTACAATTTATGTCATAACTATATGTACATACAAAATAAGCTGAATTTCTGTGAGTAATAAATATAGCCATATTAGGTGATATTTATTGAGTAAATAGTATGCATAAATACCACTATAAGGAAAATAAAGTGTCTAACTTAATATTTGGAATAAAATAAACACTCAACAGTATTTAAGTTACATTACACCCCTATTTTCCATCTGTGGTAAACAATGCTCAACCATGAGACCTCCGTTTTTAATCCATGTGCCCATCTCCCACCTTATGAGCATTTGGCTTCTAGTGGCCTGTACCTGAGATTTTCTTTAGAGGACTGCGCATGGGCTACTGGACCTCCCCTGGCTACAGTGCTAGGAGTTTATATACCATTGGTGACATAGCACATGACTGACTGGTGGGCAGAATGGAAAAGCCAGGCTCTCTTTCCCAGAGACTAACTCTGAGGCCGCTGTACACTCCCAAGCTCACCATGTAAACACTTTGAGTTTGGGTCCTCGCCCCTAAATATATCCTTATTTGGCTTCTTTTCCGTCCTTGTCTTGGTTATCCAACTCTTGTACAATATCGTCCTGGGTGTACTTCTTTCATAAATCAACCTGTGATAAATTCTCATTTGAGGATCTGCTCCAGGAGTAAACACTAGGCTTAAGGGCACAGCTAAGATTGAGTACAGAAAGCCTGTGTGATTGACTAAGGTCTCAGATTAATGAGAGGAGATAGGCTGATGCTCTTCACCATTTAATTAACAATTGATGGTACTGTGGAATTTACTACATGTGAGAAGTAATAAATTGAGACAAAAAAGTGAAAAATAGGCAAATTAATTTCTGAATAACCTAAATATATTCATTTTAACATGAATGATAACAACCTATGTTAACATAAAGTATGATTACTGTAGCTGACAGCAGAACTAGTATTACTCGTATTTCAATATTAAATGTTTATTTTGTTTAATTTTTCTTTTAAGAGCATTGTAACATTTACAAAATTAGAAAACAAGTGCAACAGGAACAAACTAAATTGAAAAATATAATGATTTCCATGAATTAACTATTCTATCTTGTTAAGTTTGGACAAAAAATATTTGCATCTACAAAAGTATTGTCATTGATTATTGTTAAGGTCAATTAGTGAAAAGTAGAAATCCTTGGAATGAGAAAAGAAGAGGGATCTCATAGTGAACTTCTTTGTCTGAGTAGGTTCCTCACAAGTATAAACATTTCATTATTGGAAAATCCAGCTGTGTTTAGTGCTTAGAGTGCCTCCAGAAACAAATGTGGGATTACTGTGCTCTGCTTAATTACTATACCAATAAATATAAAATTAGCGAGGGAAGGAGTAAATACAGATTTCTGATAGAATTTTCTTATACCTACTGTATTTTATGGTACTATGGAATATGAATATATATTGGGTTTTATGTGTTTTACGTCATGAAAAATATAATGATTTCCATGAATTAACTATTCTGTGAAAAATGTAGGAGTGTTTATTTGCTGTTCATTCTCTGTAATTAAAGAGATTAATAATCTATCTATTAAAGTAGCAATCATTTCATATAAGTGTACTGTAAATATTGCTTAGTTAGGGAAGGACAGCTTCTTAGATACTATGTGAATAAAATGACATAAACTAAATTAAAGGAAACTAAAAATGTTTATATATTCTTTAAATTAGTATTTTTACCCAAACTGGGTGATAATATTTTTGAAAATAAAATACATAGAGTACGTAAAATTTATGGTGTCTGGCAGAAGTAACACCTGCTTGAGTGTGATTGGTAGGGTAAGTGAATATTTTGCACAAGATGGACAGCACTTTGAATATTTTACCTAAAGTGTCATATGGTGTACTTGAGTGTGATATTGCTATGTTACAGAATTACATGCTTATGTAATAAAATATTTTGTAATAGAAAAGAGTCATTATTTGTACCAGACTCTGTATAATAAGTTTACCTTGAAGAATAATCATAATTCAAATATACCTTGTATAACCTAATTTAAATATAAATTTAACATAGTACCTGTGTGTTTGTATATATGCACATATACATATATATCATATGAAATATATATTACACTATATATGTATATTTATATACAAAAACTTAAAACATAAAACATAAACCACATCACATCTCTGTACTGAATGGACTACTCTATTAAGATTGGTACTAAATTTTACTTAGCATTTTCACTGAATGATACCACAGAAAATTCATCAAATGTTTAAAATTATTAACAAAAATAATAAAGAGAAAACTATTTTTATTATATTTACTCTATAGCATAGTCATAAAATATTTCTTGAAAATTGTAACTGACTGAGCTACTTTTCACAGTTATAAAATTTTCTTAAAATGAAAAACAACAAAGTAACAACAAGCACCAGACATTTTTCATATGCTCATTCCTGCACTTTGTTGTGAATAACATTTTATATCTTATTTGCAAGTCTGCTTTCACTAAAAATAACAAAACCCAAATTTATGTCGATGAATCATAAAGGCACATAATTACACTATCTCTAAACAAATTAACCAGAGAAAAAGACATTCATGCTCTGTCTCCCTCTCTAAGGTTAGAGCCCTGGTGTCCCTTTCTATACAGTGCATATTGAGTGATCACACAATCAGTGAGTTAATTGTTTCTATACTGAGAAATTCATACTTAATCCTTGAACCCAGGCAGTACTATTTGTGCACTGCTGAGCCAAGAGAGTGCCAAAGAAATTAATATGCAAAGCACTTCATATTAATTTTCCTAATTTTACAAAATATGCAATCAGCTACAAGGAAAAAACTTTACATATATATGGACAGCAATTAGTTTACCAAATATTTAAAGTCTTCTAAAAATAAACAAAAAATAAAACATATTTTAAGCTAGAATTATCAATGTACATTTGTAAAATATACAATGTATATTGTAAAATGTATATTTGTAAAAAGTATATACTAATCAGGAAATTGGATAGTATGATGAACAATTGAATAAAATATTTTATCCCAAAGCCTAATATCATGTACATAATTTCATAATTTCACTTTAGACCATTAAAACATCAAAAACAAATCTTCTTGGTGTCATTAGAATTTTTTCATAAACAAAATAATATACATATAATTAATAGTAAAGTTTATTTTTAAATACCATGAGTCAACATAGGAATTGGCATTCGTTGCTGTTTAAAAATACATAAATAATTTTTAATTTTATAGATGGAATTGCATAGAGAACATAATTTTTTCAAGAGTATTTAAAAAATGATCTTTGCTGGAAGATGTTGACTTATTTTGCCAAGCTGATAGAATATATCGATAGAAGTAAAGTTTTTTCTCATTCTGTTAATTTTATAACCTTTCTTCATTAGATTATTATTTGCCCTTTGTCAATAGCTATCACACAATAAACTTCTTTTCCCCCTAGCAAAGGCAGTTTTATAAATGGCTTTGTAAAGGTTGTCTGTTGTTATGTTGAGAATAGACAGCTATTTGTAATCCCAACTCTCAGCAATAACATTAATTCTAAACTAAAGGTCGGAACCATAAATTTTTCCAATATCCCCTGCAGGAAGAGGAACTTTGCAATCAACAAAATGAAAACAATAATGCTATTTCATAACTTTTTATTTGATTATTGAAACATTATAAGGTAATATATGGCTCATGCAGGAAAATATGCTACAGGCTTATCATATTTCTTTATAACCCTATGTATAGTTGTTATTATAATGGGATAACCCATGATTTTCATACACACACTCCAAAAATTGATATTTCTGAACTAAGTAAGCTATTTTAACATTCATCATTTGATATTTTGTTAATAATTTCTTATTTAATAGATTTAATTTTAAGCATCACTTTGATGTAATTTAGACTTGGAGAAACTTGAATATGTATATAGTCACTACTACAGTACAACCTAATAGGATTCTCTTAGTTTTGATATTTTCCAAAATTGTATTCATGTATTTAACTTCTAAGAAAGACTTACCTAAGTTCGGATGAAACATTCACGAGCTTCACAATTATTGGTACATTGCGACCTTCAACTGTTTTGCTAATGTTAAGATGAGGCATAGGCAAAGTTGTTGAACATGACATATAATATCAGTTTACTACAATATCAGGTTCATGGAAACTCCTATGATTTTCCTCTGCATTTGCAGTTTTCCAAGGCTGAAGTGAAGAATTTTATTGAATTTGCACTCTAAACTATGCTCCAGTCAGCATGTTAAAATTTCCCTTTTTGTGTTCAGATAACACTTTCTATGTGACCATAAGGTTATTTTTAATACATAGCACAAAAGTTTTGACACTCCACCTATCAAGAAATGGGGTCTATATCCCCTATTTTTGTTTTTAACTGTCATTCCCAATAGTGTACAAGTAATACTTTGTGACTTCTGAGACTGTTGTAAAAGATCTTGCAGTTTCTGTCTTGTTCTCTTGTTCTCTTTGATCCTTGAGCCACCATGTAAAAAGTCCAACTACTCTGAATCTTCCATAGCATAAGGAAGCCCAAGTGACAAGGATGCAAGAAGAGCTCATGTGTAGTTATAATTCCAGTTGAGCTCAGTCTTTAATTCATCACAATTCAGACACCATACATATGATTGAATAAACTATCAGATGATTCCTGCCTGTAGTTATGGCTCCAGCCATTCTAGTAATGCTAAAACATTAAATCTTACTCTTGCTGATTTTAAAATTCTCTCTTTGTCATTAACTTTTGTCACTTTAATTATGATGTATCTTGGTGTGGACCTCTTTGAGTTCATCATGTTTGGGACTCTTCTTGCTTACTGGACTGCAGTGACTTTTTTCTTCACCAGGGTAGGAAAATTTTTGGTCATTATTTCTTTAAATAGGATCTTGATATCTTGTGTTTTCCTTTCTCCTATTGATACCTCTATGATGTGGATTTTTTTATACTTCATGTTGTCCCAAAGTCCCTTAAATTATCCCGATTTTTATTTTTATTTTTTTGTGCTGCTTTGATTGGGTGTTGTTTTCCTACCTTGTCTTCCAAATTGCTGATTTGATCCTCTGCTTCATCCAACCTACTTTTTATTTCTTTCAGTGTATTCTTCATTTCACATATTGTATTCTTTATTTCTGACTGGTTTTTCTTTAAGGTTTCCATGTCCTTTTTCATACTGTAGAGCATCCTTATAACCATTATTCTGAACTCCATATCCGATAAACTGTTTGCCTCTGTTTCATTTAGTTCTTTTTCTAGAGATTTCTCCTGTTCTTTTATTTGAAACTTGTTTTGTTTTTTTTTTTTGTCTCCCCATTTTGGCTGCATTTTTGTGTTTGGTTCTATGTATTAGGTAGGTCTTCTATTACTCCCAGTCTTCACAGGGCGAGCATATATAGGAGATGTCCTGTGGGGCCCAGTGGTGTGGTCTTTTTGATTACCAGAGCTGGTGCTCTAGGACTGTGGGTTATGTGAACCCTTCTGCTGTAATTGAAGTTTGATTGCTATTGGGCTATTTGTGTGTGAGATTAATCCTCAAGATGACTGGCTGTGAGGCTCCACCCCGCCCAGTCTGTGAGCTGCTGTGCAGGTGTTGACCACATGAAGCATAATTTACCTCAGTAGGATTTCGTGGAGTTTATTGGATCTTGCTCTGATGTTATAAAAGCTGGCCATTGGGTGTATGGGTTTAGGGTCTCTTGGGAAGGACTCTGTTACACCATTGTCAGATGCTGCCTATGACAGGCTCTTGGCATGCTGCTTGGAGCTGCAAACAATCCACAATTTGTGGCTGCTTCTGTTGGGCCTGGGTACAGATAAGAAGGACCAAGCCGAGCAAAAAGGTTAACTTTTACCCACACTGGACCCAGAGGCAGGTCAGCAAGAGTCCCAAGGCACACTGAGATCTGACTCCTCCTCCTCTCTACCTGCTGGTCACCCATTAGGCTCAGTCCCTGAAAGAGAAGCCATGAGGATGGTTCTAGCAGCTCTCCTATGAAGGGGATGGGCCATTCAGGTTCATGGGAAAGTGGTGGTAATGGTCTTAGCCCCAAAGGCACACAACTCAGTCACTGATAACAGCAGGGTATAAGCTTTGCAGGGTGGAGAGAGAGGGAGTCCAGAGGTTGGGGCTATTGTTTTTCTTCAAGCTGATACCACACAGAGGTGAGTGACCTACCCAAGAAAGATGGTGTCTGTGGTATGGAAGAAAGACTCAGTACAGGTTCTGGTGGTGGTCCCTTCAGCTCTCTCTCCAAAGCTACAAACATGATACTCTCTTAACACAAGTCTAGTCTTCATCAACCTACCCCAACTGGAGACCAGGGTGAGTGACTGTGAAAGAGATTTTGTGCACTGGCCCTTTAAAGGACTGTCTGTGTCTCCAGCCAACTCTAGTTCCTCCCTGGCTAACAGAAACCCTGTGCTTTTCATAGCCAAATGTTATATGGGCACCTTTTCCCATCTTTGGTGATCTGGGCTAAAAAGTCCATCTTGCAGTTAGATCCCACACTTCTCAGGGAAAATCTTCCACAGCTGAGATATTCCTCCAGAACTTCAACTGCCACCCGTGGGAGCCAAGCCAACCTTTGCATTTCTCTGCACTTCCTACCACCCTCAATGTGACTTCTTCCATAAATCAGTGGTTATAAGACTTCTGTTCAGCTAGTCTTCAATTGGTTAGTCATGATAATTGCTCTATAGTTTAACTGTAATTCCAATTTGTTCCTGGGAGGAGGTTAGTGTAGCTTCCACCAATTCCTCTGCCATTTTGGATTTTCTGAAGAATAATTAAATAAGTGGCTGCTTGGTAAGAGAGGAACAAATTAAGAAAAGGACTATGTGAATCAGAAGGATATTTTAAAATTGTGAAAATATAGAAAGCAAAGTCACGGAGAATTTACAAAAGTTAATTATAAATATCTAATTCTGGAAAAAAAGTATGCTGATGATGATGATTAAAGAATTTACTTAAACAATAAAAACAACTGTAAAACAATCAATAAATTATAATTTTATTAATCGGTTTGGTGTTCTTGATGGACACCATACATAATTTTTTTCTGAAAAAAAAGTAGTTACTGAATACATTTTCTTAATTTATTCTTATTATATACAATCATAGTGTAAGGGAAAATAATTGAGAATCAATCTTGTAACTGGGTTACATATAATATATTATAAAAAGCAGTTCCCAAAGGAGGCAAATGTTTGCCATTTTAAAACAAATAATATCCAGAAACTCAAATTATTTATGTACTTTTTCTTAAAATTTATCTTCCTGAAGTTGTTCCTTTATTGTTTTGCCTTTGTGACATCGTTTCTAACTCTATTTTCGCAATCTTTTTCTCGCATTTTAGAGAAGAAAGGCATACCATTTACTCATTCCAAACCTGACAGCCCAGAGGTATAAAAACAACAGGAATGATTGGCAATAATTGGTGCCTCTGCTGTAAAAGTGAATGACTCTAAACACTGCTCAAACATTATTTGTGCACATCAGGTGGCTTCTAATGATCTATTTTTAATAAAACTGCAGAAGACACAAATTATTTTTTTAAGTAATAGATGATTCAAATTAATTCTAATGATGGAGAAATTTATGATTCTGTTATGTATTCATAAGGAGTTAAAAAGATTAAATTTCAATGCTATAACACATTTTTTCTATTTCTAAGCATTTATGTAAAAATTTTTTCAGCAGTTATATCTATGAAAAATAAAATAAATATACCTATCATAGAAGCATAAGCAATATTCATGCATGAACAAAAAATGAATTTTAAGATCTCTAGTAATCTCATTAAGAGTAGTATATCTAATTAAATATTATTGTTTACAAAATATGTATTTAAAGGTTTTAAAATACCATGTATCTTTTGGGTCAAATTTTTACTACTAATAAGCTTAACCAAGGAAAAATTTAGCACAGGAAATTATTTGTATTTAAATAAATGTGTATATATTTATTTATAATAGATGTATATATATGTATATATATTTAACATTTACATGGGTATAATATAAATATATGAGAATGTGCAAAGATTCAATATTTAAATATGCCACTATTATCAATACCTATTTCATTAGTAAAGTGTAACTGAAATGAACTAAAGTTAAGCTTGTTCATAAATTTTATTTTTAAATAGATAATAGTGGATATCAAATCGCCATGGTGTTTTAGATATCATTAGATTTATTGAATAATGATGAATTGTTTTGAATTAACATGTTATTAAAATAAGCATATTAAATATTAAACTATGTAAAGCAAAATTAAAATTCTTTAAAATAGCATTATTTTTAGAAAGAAGTGAGAAAAAATAGTTTGCTTTTCAGAATATTTTAGGGAGCACACTAGTAAAATTTTTGAAGACAACTATGAACAGAAACATGGGAGAGTAGGGTTTGGGCAGGCTAAATTCAATATATATGTTTTATATTACTAATTGAACAATGGCTCTTTACTATGTTCATACATTAAAATCACTTAGGGATGTTTTAAGAAATATTCATGCCCAAGGTCCATTCTGGCTCAGTTGCATCAGAGTCTCTGCATGGGGAAACAAGTTATTAGTGTTTCATTATGCTTATGTATTATTTAAAGCATCCTCAGTTGTTATACTGTTAAATGAGAAGTGCCCCTAAGGTCATTCCATGAAAAATGGGGACAGATGAGAAATAATATGGGTTAAGTAGAGGAGAGCAATGAGCAGTTTTTCTCTTTAGTGGTGATATACATGATTTTTTTTTAATTTTCCTTCTTTTTTCATTTCCATTTTTTTGTCTTTTCTCCTCTTCCTCCTCCTCTTATTCCACCTTTTTCTTTTATTTCTTTATACAAAGTGTAAATTAAAGAGGTAAGTTTTTGACAGTATAACTTCCCAGATGTTAAGGAGGAAGGAGAAACCATTGATGACAATGAGGACTAGAAAACAGAAAAGATGGTTTACTAAGATAGAATAAAATATTTGTTTAGTCTTAGTTAGTTTTCTTTTTTGTTACATGTTTGTTTTTCAGAAAGCTCCTTCCCTTGAGATTGAAGGGTAAACCAGGGAGAAAGGCAGTTCCATTTACTCAGTAAATCCAGGAAGGATGAGCCCAGAAACAAGAGCACTAGACAACTTCCAGGTAAACAAATAGGGATCATTCACTGAGTCACCTAGAAATTTACAGGCTATATAACACCCATTCTAATTGACAGAAAAGTACAATTAAATTTTCTGATAATCAAACTCAACATTTTTTTGCTAGTACTTATTTTATATTTTATAAAATTTTAAGGGAGCTCAAAAATAGAAATATAATATCATGAAATATCTCATAAAATAAATACCCAAAAAAATCATAAAAACCTGTAAGAAATGCACTATTGTATAAGGTAGTTATTCTAAGAAATTGCAGTTTATAAAAATTTTGCAACTGTTTCAATTTAATAGCATATTTTAGAATATGTTTTATACACAATATTAATATATAAATTGATATATCTGCCATAGCTTCTTTATTACCATTTTTCCAAATGAATTTTAAGTAATGAGATAAATTCTACCTGTGGTAAATTGAATATATGTTTTAATGCAAAAAGAAATGTACACATCTGATAATACAAAAGAGTTATATAAATAATTTTTCTGAAATGATATCCTGATTATTTTGCACTCCTATGTATTATGTCACTAAACATATTTTGATTGTTTGTAGACAAATATAATCAATTCATAAGATTAACATTTGGTTTATATATGTTCATCATGTTAATGGCAGAGTATAAATCAAACTCCACAAAATCAAATTGCACATATTTTATTATCTATATACCAAAACACCAGAACCAAAATATGCTGCACTATTGAAATGTTCTATATTCTGTCATATCCAAAATTAATATTTCTGCAATTCTCACATAATAGTTTCTGTGGACTCTCAAACACCCCACTAGGGCTTCTTGTAAAGCATAGAGATTCTATACATGAAATGCAGTAGTTTAATTTAATTGGGTACACGACAATTTGATTCTAATTGGTCACACTGTATATAGGAAAATCAAACTGAAAGGTTACTATGCCTAAAGTAAGATAAAAATATTTTCATTATATCTAAGATAATTTTGTCATTAAGACCGTCATCAAGTCATGACATTTTATGTCTGCCCAATGTTTCCTGATTTGGGATTTCAGAACCAAACAATGTAAAGGTCTTGATATATCTAACTTTAGTTTCCTTATTACAACTTTATTTCTCAAATTAGACTGCTATATTATGATATCTAAGCCCTCAAAATTGTTAAAATACCTTATTTATTTCATTTTTGAAAATTAGTGATGAAATATACTTTCTGAGAAATTTTATATATATTTGCCAATCAGTAACCTACAATCAAGAGTATTAAAATATTTCCTTTTTAACTTGTTTTAAGAATTTTGATATCTAAATATTAATTAAAATTATAATAAAGATAAACTATAATAACTTTATTCTACATTTAGTGGGAAAATGTATTTCAAAAACTCGGAAACATTTACTTATACAGTTGTTTAGAGTTGAATTTTATAACACTCTCTCTTTTTCTTACTAAATGACAAAATATAAGATGTATAAGCGGAAAACATTATTTTAGGCCCATATTATTATATATGTGTATAAAACACACCTATAGAAAACATACTAATATGCATTCATATATCTTCATGTGCATATGATCATTTGTATATTTATTTTTTAATAAAGTTTATGTATAGTGCTTAAGTTCTCCATCATTATAAAATTTTTATTTGGCAGATGCTTTTATTATCTCCTGTAATGTTTCCCTCATTTTAAGCTGTTATGTTCTTCAAGAGTGTTATTATACCATTCAAATTCTAATCAAGGTTAATGCTTAGGTAACTGAGCTAGCACTGACAAGTAATCCCCATTAGTTGTCCCCATTAAATATGTTTTCTAAACATGCATTCTTCCCTTTCATATTATCTATTTGGAAAAAATTCATTTTAAAATAGCTGGAAATACTAGAAAAACAATTTTTAATTCATTAAATATTTGTTGAATTGTTTCCAGTGTTTCTTTTGTCAAGCCCAGTAGTTACTGAATGAAATAAGTAAAATGTAGAACTAAATTCATTAATGTTCCAAGCCTTGAAATTTTGGTAACAAAAAGATTTTGCACTCTAGTTGGATAAATAAATAAAAAAATAAAAATAACTCATGCCAGTAAATATTATGGAGACCCTGTCATATTGCATTTTAAATTTTCTTTGTCACTTCACTTGTATTCCAATAACACATCACTCTTGGTCTTTTACTTTTTATTCTTTTTATTCAGATTATATATTTCTTTTCATATTATTGTTGTTCCAAATCCCATAGAGCACCATTCCCTGGTCTTGGTACATTTTACTATCTTCCTGAGCTTTATTACTGTTGTGGTTAACTTTATTTTCTCCCACATTACTCCAAGTTTCTATCACTTACTCTCACTATATCTCACCTTCTAACCTCACATAAGAGCTCTGCTTCCTGGAATCAGCTTACATTTTTTTTCCCTCTTATAAAAAGTGGCTACTTATATGAATTATCACAGTTATTGAGGTACTTCTCCAAGGATTTCCTATCTATTCTCTGCTTGTTGGTACTTTTAAATCCCATTGAATACTCTCCTGCTGTCTTACACCATTTCACCTTCACCCTGCCCCTGATCACATACAAGATAAGGTGGGAGTTGTGAATATGAGTAAACCCACTGGAGGAGAGAACCCACCAACAAAGGAGCCACCAATAGGAAAAACCCAAGTACAACAAAAGAGCTCACACAAATGAAGAAAGGGCAAACCTAGAGCATCCAGAGAAGAAGGTCAAAGAGACCCTACCATTGAGTCCCACAGAACTCATACCGTAGTAGTTCACCCTGCAAAGATAGCAGGCAAAGCAGAGAATAAAGAATCACAGAAACAAACAAAAAGAGTCCCAGAAATGGAGAGACTGCAACTGAGAGGAATGGAAGTCTCCCCAGTAAAAGAGCTAAACGAAATGAAGGCAAACAAACTATGAGATATAGAATTCAAAAGAAGGGTAATAAGGATTCTCAAGGAACTCATACACAACTACAAGGAACTGAGTAAGAAATACAATGGTATGAAAGGAAATAGAAACTTTAAACAAGAACCAAGAAGAAATGAAGAATACATTTTCTGAAATAAAAAATACACTAAAAGGAATTATAATCAGGTCAGATGAAGCAGAGGACTGAACTAGTGAGCTGGAAGACAAGGTAGAAAGAAATACCCACATGAAGCAGCTGTATGAAAAAAGACTAAAAAAATATGAAGTTAGCTAAGGGAAATGCAAGACAATATGAAAAGTAACAACATTCAAATCATAGGAATACCAGAAAGAGAAGAAAATAAGCAAGGGACAGAAAACCTGTTTCAAAAAATAATGACAGAAAACTTCCCAAACCTGGGGAGGGAAAAAATCATGCAAGTTTAGGAAGCACAGAAGGTCCCATCAAGATGAACCCAAAGAGACCTACTCCAAGACACATCATAATAAAAATACTACATTTTAAAGACAGACAGAATCTTAAAACAAGCAAGGAAGAAACAAGAAGTAATATACGAGGAAGCTCTGATAAGGCTAGCAGCAGATTTCTCAACACAAACATTACAAGCCGGAAGGGAATGGAAAGAAATATTTCAAGTAATGGAAAACAAAGGCCTGCAACCAAGGCTACTCTACCCAGCAAGGCTCTCAATTAAAATGGAAAGTGAAATAAGGAGTTTCCCAGACAAAAACGGCTGAAAGAATACACCTCCACCAACCTAGCACTGCAAGATATGAAAAAGGGACTGCTATAAAAAGGGGAAGAAAAAGAGTGAGAGAGAGAGATCAACACAGGTACAAAGGGGGGAACATAAATAAGTGCCTATTAATAATAACCTTATATGTTAATGGATTATATGATCGAATCGAATGACATAAAGTATCTGAATGGATAAGAAATCATGACCAACATAAATGTTGCCTACAAGAGATGCACCTCAGAACAAAAGACCTACAAAGACTGAAAGTAAAGGGTTGGAAAAAAAATATTCCAAGCAAGCGGACAGGAAAAAAAAACTGGGGTAGCAATACTTATATCAGGCAAAACAGACTTCAAAACAAAAGCCATGAAAAGATATAATGAAGGACACATCATAATACTCAAGGGAAGAATCCACCAAGAAGATGTAAATATTCAAAATATATGATCACCCAACATGGGAGAACCCAAATATATAAGGAAAATCATGGAGGACTTTGAGAAAGATATAGATAGCAACACACTTACACTAGGGGATTTTAAGACCCCACTGTCAAAAATAGATCTTTGAAACAAAGTATCAACAAGGATATTGTGGCATTGAACAATGTCCTAGATCAAATGGACTTAACTGCTATATATATAGAATCAGAATCATCCCAAAGAAGCAAAATACACATTCTTTTCAAAAGCACATGAGACATTTTCAAAGATAGGCCACATGATAAGACAGAAAACAAGCCTCAGTAAACTCAAGAAAATTCAAATCATATCAAACATTTCATCAGACCACGAGGGTCCAAAACTAGAACCCAATCTCAAGGAAAAAACTAAAAAACATTCAAACTCATGGGGATTAAATAGCATGCTATCAAATAATGAATGGTTTAATAATGAGATCAAGGACAAATTCAAAAACTTTCTGGAAACAAATGAAAGTGAACACACAACAGCCCAAAACTTATAGGACACAGCAAAGGCAGTTCTGAGAGGGAAGTTCATAGTGATACAGGCCTACCTGAAAATGACAGAAACATTTCAAATAAACAGCCTAACCCTATACCTATAAGAACTGGAGGAACAACAACAAAGCCCAGACAGAGTAAAAAAAGGAAATAACCAAGATCAGAATAGAATTAAATGACATAGACACTAGAAGAACAATTCAAAGGATCAATAAACCCAGGAGCCTGTTGTATGAAAAGATAAACAAAATTGACAAGTCTTTAATCAAGCTCATCAAGAAAAATGTATTTCTTTGAGAGGACCCAAACAAATAAAATAAGAAATGAAAGAGGAACTACTACAACTGATAACTACAGAAATACTAAGGATTGTAAGAAATTACTATGAACAACTATATGACAAGAAATTTGAAATCCTGGGTGAAATGGACAAATTCCTAGAAAAATATAATCTTACAAAATTGAATGAAGAAGAAACAAAAAGCCTGAGGATACTGATAACAGTTGGTAAAATATAAACAGTAAATAAAAATCTTCTGTCAAACAAAAGCCCAGGACTAGATAGTTTCACAGGAGAATTTTACAAAACACTTAAGGAAGACCTAACCCCTATCCTTTTCAGACTATTCCAAAAAATCCAAGAAGGAAGACCTCCAAACTCTTTTTATGAAGCCAGTATCATCCTAATCCTAAAGCCAGATAAAGGCGCAATAAAGAAAGAAAACTATAGGCCAATATCACTGATGAACATAGACACTAAAATCTTCAACAAAATATTGGCAAGCCACATCCAGTAATACATTAAAAAGATCATACACTATGATCAAGTGGGATTCATCCCAGAGATGCAAAGATGGTACAATGTGCACAAATCAATGAACATAATACATCACATAAACAAAAGGAAATATAAAAATCACATGATCATATCAATAGATGCAGAAAAAGCATTTGATAGGATACAACACCCATTTATGAAGAAAACAATCAGCAAAGTGGTAGTAGAGGGAGCACAACTCAACATAATAAAGGCCATATATGAGAAACCTACAGTCAACATCATACTCAACAGGCAAAAACTAAAGGCTTTCCCACTAAGACCAAGACAAGAAAAGGATGTCTGCTTTCACCACTTCTATTCAACATAGTATTGGAAGTCTTAACCACAGAGATCAGGCCAGAAAAAGAAATAAAAGACATCCAATTTGGAATGGAGGAAGTATAACTGTCACTGTTTGCAGATGATATGATAGTGTACATAGAAAACCCTATAGAATCTACCAAAAACCTTCTCAACCTAGTAAGTGAATTTGGCAAAACAGCAGGACACAAATTCAATATTCAGAAATTGAAGGTATTTTTGAACACTAGCAATGAAATATCAGAATCAGATATCAGGTAAAAAATCCCATTTCCTATAGCAACAAGAAAAATAAGATACCTGGGAATAAACCAAGGGGATAAAAGACCTATAATGACAAAACTACACAACACTGAAGAAAGAAATTAGGGAAGGTACAAATAAATGGAAGCATATACCATATTCATGGATTAGTATATGCTTCAAGAATTAACATTATCAAAACGTCCTTACTACCCAAAGCAATTTATAGATTCAATGCAATCCCTGTTAAAATACCAATGACACATTTCACAGATATAGAACAAACATTCCAAAAATTTAAATGGAACCATAAACGACCCCAAATAGCCTCAGAAATTTTGAGAAAGAAGAACCAAGTAGGAGGGATCATAACACCTGACATTAAACTATATTATAAGGTCACAGTAATCAAAAGACTCTGGTACTGGCATAGGAATAGACACATATATCAATGAAACAGAATAGAGAGCCCAGAAATAAACCCAAGTCTCTATGGTCAATTAATATTCAACAAAGGGGACAGAAGGACAAAGGGGACAGAAAGACACCTCTTCCACAAATGGTGTTGGGAGATCTGGACAGCTACATGCAAAAAAATGAAACTCAACCACCAACATACACCATACACAAAATAAACTCTAGATAGATAAAAGACTTAAATGTAAGTTGTGACACCATAAAAATCCTAGAGGATAACACAGGCAGGAAAAACTCAGATATTGCATGCAGCAATATTTTCACTGATATGTGCCCTAGAGCAAGGGACATAAAGGAAAGAATAAACAAATGATACCTCATCAAAATAAAAAGCTTCTACATGGCTAAAGAAAACAGCAAGATGAAAAGGGAACCCATCATATGGGAAAATATATTCACCAATAATACCTTGGACAAGGATTTGATTTCCAAAAATATAAAGAATGTACACAACTCTACTCCAGAAAGAAAAACAACCCAATTAAAAAATGTTCAAAGGACCTGAACAGACCCCCCAAGGAGGACATACAGATGACCCAGAGAAATAAGAAAGGAATCTCAGCATCACCAGCCAGCAGAGAGATGCAAATTAAAAAACTATAATGAGATACCACTACACACCAGTCAGAATGACCATCATAACCAAATCAACAAATAACAAATGCTGGTGAGGTTGTATACTGTTGGTGGGAATGCAGATGGATGCAAGCACTGTTGAAAACAGTTTGGAATTTCCTCAGAAAACTAAAAATGAAACTACCTTTTGACCCAGCAACGGAATTGCTGGGATTATACTAAGAATCCTGAAACACCTGTTCAAAATAACCCGTGCACCCCAATGTTCACAGCAGCACAATTTACAATAGCCAAGAATTGGAAGAAACCTACATACCCAAAAATAAATGAATGGTCAAAAAAAACTATGGTACCTTTACACACTGGAATACTATGCAACAGAAAGGAAGGAGGAGTTCCTACCCTTCCTGACAACATGGATGGGTCTGGAGGACATTATGTGAAGTGAAATAAGCCAGGCAGTGAAAGAAAAATGCCATATGATTTCACCTGTAAGTGGAAGTTAATCTACCAAGCAAACAAGAAATATATAACCAGAGACATCGAAATAAAAAACAAACTGACAGTAACCAGAGGAGAGGGTGGAGAGGATAACAGGCGGAAAAGAGGGAATGGTCATCAAGGACCATGTATAAAGGACACATGGACAAAGCCAAAAGGGGGTAGGCTCAAGGGTGGGAAGTGGGAATACGTGGAGCAGGGGCCAGTGTTGGGGAGAGGATGGAGAAAACTGTACTTAAACAACAATTTAAAAATTTAAAACATTATGGAGAACATTAAAAAGCACATGGTTTAATAGGCAATTGCTGCATAATTTAACAAGAGCCTTTAGCTGGTTGAATTGTCAGAGATTCTTGAGAAGATAATATTTAAGCTAAAATTTACATGAAATAAAGAACCAAGGAACTCTTCTTGTGAAACTAAGATGAAAAGTACTATGGAACAAGATTTGCATGTTTGAGGGGAAAAAAAATACACTAGGGTAATTGTGATATTTAATTGGAAATACTCATGGGTAGATACATGATAGATATAGATAGATATAGATAGATGCTATAGATATATATAGATATAAAACATAAAGGTATATCAACACCTGATAATTATTAAGCATGTAGAATTCAAAAGGTCTTGTGCCTTTGTATTTCCCCTCTTTTCAACCAAGCATAAAATCTAACACAATATAAGATTCAAAGAAATTCTTAATAGACTCTCTTCACCATTCTGGATGGGTAATACAGAATAAAGGTGAAGTAAATGGAATCATAAAAGGGGGGAAATTTTTTTTGTTTATTTCTGAAATTAGGTGGGAATATGAATTTCATTTTTCTATTCATATATTAAAACATCTTAGAAATTAGTTGGGTTATGGTTTTTCCTAAAGGAAGATTTTAAAATTATATTTATCATATAAAAACCTGATAAATTCACCAATTATGAGCATAATTAAAATTATTTTAGTGTTCTCTTTATCATTTGAATAATTACTTTTCTCTCTTGTTTTGAAAATGTTTACAAGTATTTAGCTTAATTAAATTACAGTGGGTAGGAGTCATATATCATTTTTGTAGATTCATTTTATTTCTAGAAGCATTTCACAATTTCTCCTTAAAACATTAATTGAGCACAATTATTAATAATGAAAAGGGGGTTTAAGCTACTCCTTTAAATTAAACACTTACTATGAACTAGATAGTAAATTGGGGCTTTGTCATGCATCACTCACACATAGTCTGTGACCTCCACATGCCAGATTTATTAGGGGAGGCCTCCCTAATAAGCCAACAGAGTCATATACAGTTTACACACAGAGTGGGGGTCTTATGCAATAGAAGCCACAGAGCAAGCATGGCTCAAATCTTAGTCAATGGCAGATAGAGAGGCAGGCATAGGTCTCAAGCCAAGCAGATGGAGTAGAGGCATACATCTGGTGGAGTGGAGCTCCAGCACGGCCCCAAGTGGAACTTTGATACAGCCACACATCAGCATTGGGGAATGGAAGCTCTGAGTTTTCATTGCCCACAAAGGGTGGAGATTCCACATGTATTGTTGTCTAGATGGAGTCCTTTGAGTGTCTAGATTTTTGGTTTGTACACTCTGGGCTCATCCCAAGCACATTCCTATTACAACCCAATACCTCGGCCTTGACATAGCACTTGACATACTGTCATGGCTGACAGTGTCTCCATATTGGATTGTCAAAAGTGTCTAAAAAGTTCACTTTTCTCTTGCTATATACCGGATTTATGTTCAATTTAAATCATGTTATTAAGCAAACAACAGTTGTGCCCTCTATTTTGATAACCATATTATATTCTAAAAGTTCTAAGCCCTTTATATAGACTATCTTTTTATAAGAATACTTTCTGTGTAAGAAATAAAATTTATATCTTTGAAGAGTAAGAACACTGATAGAGTACCTACATTTGCTCCTATCATTCTCTAAGCCACTGTGTGTGTGTGGTGCATGTGTACATTTGTCCACACAAAGTTCTCAGTGTAAACAAAGAAAGTACTCAAAGAGAGCACATTGTGCTTCTGGTAAGACTATAAGTCACTTTGAGAAAGAACTATTGTTGAAAATGGTAAAATGTAAATAATTTATTAAAAATGAATATCCTCATTAATAAATTATAGTGTCTGGATATTATGAGTTCTCCATATCACAAATCATATGCACAAATTAATTATAGGTCAAGATTCTGTAACTTCTGAAATACTTCATTGTTTACAATTTAACTTTCTTTTTTATTAGGTAATCTTGGATTTAAATGATTGAAATACAACTTAAACTGATATCAGCAAAAAGGTATTATTATTATGAAGATGAAGAAGTTTTACACCAAATAGAAGTGCAGAGTATGGTTGACTCTCAGTATCAACTAGGAAGGTGGACTTGCATGCCCGAAGGACTTTTTCTCCATTTCTTCTTTTCTTACGTATATTTTATTGGTTATGCTGTTACAGTTGTCACATTTTTTTCCTACCCTTTATCCCCTTCTGACCTGCACCCCCCTCCCTCCAGCATTTCTCTCCGCTTAGTTCATATCCATGTGTTGTACATATAAATTCTTTGTCTTCTCCATTTCTTATACTATTCTTAACCTCCCCTGCCTATTTTGTGTCTACCAATTATGCTTCTCATTCCCTGTAGCATTTTCCCCTATTCCTTCCCTGTGAATCCCATTTCTGTGATCATCTTCCTGTTCTAGTTCTTTGCTTAGTTTGTTTTTGTTTTTGTTTTAGGCTCAGTTTTTGGTAGTTGTGAGTTTGTTGTCATTTTACTGTTCATAGTTTGGATCTTCTTTTTCTTAGATAAGTCCCTTTAACATTTCTGTTCCCCTTTGTAAATGTACTTCTTTACTTTCCCCATGTATAGTTCTCCTTGTCCTAGACTGAAACACAATGCAAGAAACATGGACTCCAGTAACTCTTAAACATTATATCATTTTCTTTTAGCTAGAGGAGAAATCCAGGACATACTTTCCCCTGTATTCCATAATAATGAAGAGGCATGGGATTAATTAATCAGAATTTTTAGGGTATTTTATACCAGGCAAAAATCTCTGATCTAGAGAAAATTTGCAAAATAAGACCTTCTCGCTGATGTCATGAGAGGAGGGAAAAGGTCCTGGATCAAAAGCCTGGTTCCCAGAAGAAACTATTTGCCAAGAAGAAAATTTAATTTATTTCATGACAACCTATATACATTTTCTTATATATTATTATACTTGGTTTTATTATAAATTTTCGAGAATCTATAAACTTTATAAAGGAAATTTTATTTAATTAAAATATTTTAAAAACCAAGTTGCCTTTTCTCTGGCTATAATATCTAAAAATGATTTTAATTTTAGTATCAGGAGCTAAAAGGAGCTGCCTAATATATCATATATTGTGAAAAATATTTCAGAAGTTAACAATTTTCATGAATTAAAAAGATTTTTCTTATTTTTGCATCTGCCTATATATGTTTATATTTAAATTATAAAGCCATATGCTTTTTCTATTTGACTAACTGAATCTATCTAAAATCAGCTATTTGGTAGGATATAAAATGTTCTTCCCCTTTTATTGATATTTAACCTGTCATAAGTGAGAAACAATTCTTCCATATCCAGGAAACATCAAATTTTATATGGAAGAGACCAGAGATAATAGATCTTAGGTTATTTTATCCCATGGGTCTGATATTTCAATGACAAAGTAAATCACAATAAATGGAATTATTCTTTCAAGCACTTTTTTTTATTGGTTGTGATTGGTACAGACATACTGACCACATGACAATCTACAAAAACTATTAAAACTACACAAAAGTGTTGTAAGAATCATACATTCTCTTCTCTGAATTTAAGAGTAAGGTTGTATTAGATCTTGGATTCTGTTCGACCATATTATTACATGCTAGTAAACATGGTCATTAGTAAAATAAATAGACTGAAATTTCAATAAGATACCTAAGCTGTGTCATAAAATAATAAACATTTTTGGATCTTAGTTTAAATATTAATTACATTAGTATAAAAAGAACTTGCTTTATTTCCTACATAAGTATATTGTACTAAAACAGGCATTTTGTAAATACCAGTTGATTTGAAAATTTTAGAAGAGTAGTCTGGTAAGAAATAATTAACCTCACCATTAAATAAATGGCCAAATTAAACTAATTTCATTGCGGAATACAATAAAAGTGTGTTTTTGAAATGTAACACTCTTGAAATTACCTAGATAAGAATATCAAGGATATATGATATAGGTGTTGAGATTTAGAAATCAAGACAAAGTATGTTTGAAGGAAATAATAATATGCAGACTTTTTACTTTTTATATTTCAATAACTTTAAATGGAATTTTAATTAGGCTTTTTGGGTTATACTTTAAGGAGGCATATATTGATTAGTATAAGTACTTATTTAGTACTTGACCAGGATAGTACTTGCATTTTGTACATGTGTGTACAATTAGTGTCAAAATAGTAAATAACTTGAGAGCCTTTATAAATAAAGAAATATTTAATATCTTACAGAGAAAAGTATAGAATGTACTTTAGAATACAGCATTTCAGGTACCAATAAATAGTTATTTAAAGAATGAAGAGAAACAAAAATAACAGATAAAGAGTAATATAATAAGCACTATTTGGGAAACCAAATTATAAACCACAAGATGGAGCTGGAATTACATTTCCTATAAAATGTGAATTAAAATTAACTTGTCATGTTTTCAAAACATATGAATTCTATGAAGAACTATGATTTTTAAAAATACCATGTAAGATTATTTGTCTTTAATATTTATATTTTTTCAATAATAAAATTATCATTGTTTAACATAACTCTACAGTGCATGTGTAAAGTATGAAATTATATCCAAAGTAGTTATATTAAAACACTTATATTGATATATCTACTTCACAATAAAAAAAGAAAATACAATGATCATGTAAATGAAATTAGTGAAGTAACTACTGAGATGTTTTCTTTATTAATTCCAAATAATAAAGTAATAGTGATTTTCATTTTAGAAAGAGTACTTAAAAGATGATATTAGAGATAATACACCCTTGTTTACTTTATGTATATAAATATATATATTTATGAAAAGGATTATTTAGTAATATTTGGTTACATCCTTTTTACTGCATTATCTGTTTTCCTGTCTATGGTATTTGTATATCCTAAGACAAAATTTCATTTCTGCAACTTAAATTTAGGAGATTCTCCATAGATTCTTTTTTTTTTAATTTTTATTGCATTTTTGTGTTACCATTTAGTCCCTTTATAGCTCCTTTACCCCTGCAATCACAACAGTGTTGCCACGTCCACAGATTCTTGGCTTGACTACCATCCCTGTAAGAATCTGTAGCAACATCATCTTGAACACAGCAAATCCTGAAAACATTGAGGATTTTCAATATCGATACATTTTTAAGCAATAGCAATTTATTAGCTGTAAAATTTTTGTTCATATTTTATTTCTAGATTTTTAACAAAGCACTAAATCAAGCAAGGTAGTCAGGCAAAGAACCAAAACTATTTTCACTTTAAATTACAGAATTGTTAAGAGCTGCTGTGTACCTATTGTGCAATTAGCATTATCTAAAACCGTAGCCACATTTAAAGATTTAGCCACTATTAAATAATATTGATATCACTTAGAGGCAAAACTATAAAGGTATTAATTATGTATTTAGCACTTTATCTACTTTTCTGTTCTAGAAATATCAGATCAACCTGAATATACATTTTGGTAATGTTAAGCTGCAAAGTGGGGCACACTATACTTTTGAAAAGTTTATTCGAGCAGTCATTGATTTGTATTGGGCAGTAACAAATCAAAAGTTGTTAGCAGTGTTCCACCAACAAGAAGTAGTGGGAAGTTTTCTGTTAAAAAGACATGAAAGCAGAGCAATTTTTGGAATGATAATAGCATGATTGGCTTATTTTGGAAAACCAGTTGGCTGTGTTTGGTTCTTAAGTTTTACTTTCTCAGATACAATGCATTGGTTATACTTATGTTTTAGTTTGTTTATACAAATTATCAAGGCATTAGAGCCAACTCAGTCCAATGGCTTCCTTGTTTAAATACTTTAATTATCCTCTGTTTGCCCATACTCTCATACATGAGAAATTAAACAAGAAAATGGTATTAACACCACTCTAAGTTACCATCAGAATTAAGTTGTTCTTGTCTTGTGAAACTCATAGTTTGTGAGGTCAAGTCAGTGAAAGAATTGCTTTTGCCTTTAATCTTATCTTGTCCTTGTTTATCTTTCTCCAAAGTGCAATTAGACCATATGATGAACTGCTGGTGGTCGTGCATTTGTTTTAAGACCATTGAGAGGACATGACGCACTAGAGAGACTAAATTAATGACTCTCAGGAAGATAACACTTAGAGACTGAAGCATGCTCCTTAGCCTGGGTTCCTGTGAACCAAATCAGCTGGTTCCAAATAAGTTAAAAACTGTATCTGAAGAGGCATCAATTTGTTTCAACCAAGAAGTTGTTTTGTTAGTTTTTCATGCTTGAGTTTCTATGATGCCAGAGTTGTTAATCCAGGTACATCAGGAGGTTTTCGCTATGTCATAGATTTTTCCCATTCAGCCAATAACCTAAAGCAAGTCTTTCATTTAAAATCACTTCCGTAGTTTGAAATAACCCTGTAGCAAAAAGCCATATTTGGAGTAATACATTTTGTTATTTTTTTTTATTTCTCCCCCTGAAATTTCTCAACCTTTTCATAGTTACGAGTTGAGTTGGTGTACTCGTATTGTTCCATCCCACTGAACAAGCATCTTAGTCCTGAGAATAGGTCAGTTCAGTTAAACAGTTGTGTCTTATTTTAGGAGGTGTTGTATTAAAGGTGAGCTCCCAAAGATAAGCCTATATGATACAAGAAATCAAATTTTAATTTGATCTTATTTATTCAGGGGCATGCTTATGAAAACAAAAGAAAAATAAAGGTTATTGGTAGAAGCAGGCTACAAATCAGTCTCTGAATCCACATGATAACCAGTTGAGAAGAGTCCAGTTAGGACTCCCGATTTTGGGCTTGAACATATTTTGTACTTTAAATGTCTCTGATGAACTTTCTGAATGACACACACAACAACAGATACAAATGTTCATTCATGAACTGTTGTAGTGATTTTTCTGGTTTATTTCAAGCTGTATAGCATCAATCTGTAGACCTTCAGCCAGTAAAAAGGTGTTTTTATTTTTAGTGAATCCAAGTCAGAGATTGGAAACATTACTTTGGAAAGTTACAGACAGATATTGGAGGAAATTAGTATTTAGAATCCAGTTCAATTTACAGGTAGATACCAAAACTTCAAACACAATGAACAGGACTATGATCATCAGATTCCACAGGGTGTGTTATAATTTCTACTGAAACATAATTTTTCTCTGTACAATTACCCCCATTTCTAGCAACGATAATCACAGTAAGACTAATTTGTTTGCAAAACAAGTCTAATCTCATTAAGCCTTGCTTGATTATTTACATAACTGCATCATGAATAGTGATTTTATGTATGTTCTTAGATATGATATTTCAGATATTTCAGTTTGGTGATATATAAGGGGTTTTATTAGATCCAAAAAAGTCCACCTTAATTTCTTAAAGCTACCTAGTAATAAGGAATCTCAGATTAGATTTTTAAAAGCATTTTAGGAACAGAAGCCAAACCAAAACTTATTCAATTGCATCCTGTTACAAGGAAAATCAATTGTTATTTATCTTATACAGTTATCTTTTTTATGAAAAATAAAAATACTCAGTAAGAGTCTCTGAATTATGGAAGGATCAAGTAAAGAGAAACAAACCAATATTCTATTTTTGTTGATAAAAATATATATTACTAAACTGCTATAAACTATAGATATCTTAAAATAAGGAGAAAAGGGGCTGTTTAAACCTGGAAAATAAACACTGAAGAACAAGCAATATTTCAAACAATGTCATAAAAATGATAATCATCCTCATCATTTCACTAGGTTCCTTGTAATTAATTATTATTAATACTTGATACTCAGCAGTTTTATAAATTAATTTCTCCATTATAGTTCAGAACATTCTTACCCAGTTCATTGGAAAGGTCTTAAATGTATCAGAAACACGTATTTGTTAGAGTTATTTTCACGAATCTCTTAAAAGAGGAAGTACTTTTGTGAAAGTGTCAGATAAAACAATATTGGTTTATACACATCAAAAGAATGAAAACTGGCCATAGTAAAAAATTTGGTGAGAGTTCATTACAACACAATTGACAAGGAAATTCTATACATTTTGTGACATACATTTTAAGATAATGGCTAGAATTGTGAGTGATAACTTTATACCAGGGTATATCAAATTTCCAGGAATTTGATGTAATTTATGTAATAATGATATCAGTGTTATATATCCATACAAGTATTATCTAAAGAAGGTTTATCATTCTTATTCAACAATGTTTCCTATGTAATTTAATATATCAAACAACCCTAATTAGTTTAATCTGTCTGTTTTTTAAGAAGATAGAATAAATCATTTGAGGTGTTCCAGGGATCTTCTGGACAATCCCAATATCAGTTTGTGGTCAAAAAGACATCATTTAGAATTTGATTATGGAAAGATTGTGAAATATTGTGTGTGTGTGTGTGTGTGTGTTTGAATACTTGATTAAATATCATCTTGATTGTTATTCAAACAATGCAACAAAGACTTCTAATGCAAAAACCGAAAGTTACATAGTTGTAAAACACTTTGGCTCCTGTAAAAAAAAATCATTTAGCTCTTTCAGTAGTGAGAACTCAGTTCTCCCAAGTAATGAAAGACATGATAAATAAAAACAACACAAAGCAGCATAAATTACTTTAGTAAGACAGAAAAGCTTTACTTTCTAAGTTTATTACAGAAAAGGTAAAGAAAAAATCTTTCTATGATCTTTTATTAAGTGCTGACCAATAATCTAAGTATGTCCTATTAACAAATTAGAGAAAATTAGAATTTAATTTTTCAGATGCATATTATTGCTCTTAAAGCTTATTTTTAAAATTAAATAATAGATTCTTTCAATATAGTACTGGAATCCTAGTTAGAGTTACCAGGCAAGGGAAAGAAATTTTTAAAAAATCAAATTGTAAAGAAAGAAGTAAAATTGCCCCTGTTTAGAGATATGATTTTATAAATGAAAAACATCTGAAAGACTCCACCAAAAAAATCTAAAAACAAACAAAAAAAAAACCCTGTTAAACCAATCAATGAATTCAGTAAAGCTGCAGAATACAAAATCAATATACAAAAATAATTGTTTTTACACAGTAACAACAAACTATTGGAAAGAGAAATTAAGAAAATAATCCCATTTATAATAGCATCAAAAGAATAAACTAGGAATAAATTTAAAGTAGTTAAAGGTCTATACACTGAAAACTATAAAATACTAATGAAAGAAATTGAAGAAGACATAAATAGAAGAAAATAATATTCCATGTTCTTGGAATGGAAGAACTTATATTGTTAACATGTCCATACGACCCACAGTGGTCTACAGAGTCATTTCCGTCCATATCAATATTCCCATATCATTTTTCAAAGAAATAGTAAAAACTGTCCTCAGCTTTGTAGAAAACCACAAGAGATACTAAATAAGCCAAAAAAAAATGATTAAAAAAAACGAAGCTGGGTGAACTTCATATTCTCATTTCAAACTACGTTACTTTCCTTGCCTGGTGTGGTTCAGTGGACTGAGCACTGACCTGCAAACCAAAGGGTCCTTGATTCAGTTCCCAATCAGGGCACATGCCTGGGTTGTGGGCCAGATCCCCAGTAGGGGGCACATGAGAGGCAACCACACACTGATGTATCTCTCCCTCTCTTTCTCCCTTCCTTCCCCCTCTCTAAAAAATAAATAAATAAAATATTTTTTAAAAGAGAAAAGCTACATTACAAACCAATAGTAATCAAGACATAAAAATAGATACATAGATCAATGGGATAGACTATATAGCCCAAAAATAATCCCATGCATGTATAGCCTTCTGGACAATCCCAATATTTTTGTACTGTATCCCAATACAACAAAGGAGTGATGAATATACAAGGTAGTATCTTCAATAAATGGTGCTGGAAAAACTGGGCAGCCATATGCAATAGATTGAAACTGGACCTTTGTATCATTACACCATATATCGCCCCCCCAAAAAACTCCTCAAAATGTGTTAAAATATTTAATGTAAAACCTGAAAACATAAAACTTCTATGAGAAAATACAAGTCGGTAAGTTCTTTGACATGGGTCTTGGCAATGACATTGTGGTTTTAACATCAAAAGCGAAGGCAATGAGAGCAAAAATAACAAAGTGAAACAATATCAAACTTAAAGGGATTCTGCCAGGAAAGGAAACCTTCAACAAAATGAAAAGGCAATCTATATGATGGGAGAAAATATTTGCAAACCATCTATCTGATAAAAGGTTAATTAATAAAAAATATATACAAGGTACTCATCCAACTCAATAGCTAAAAGCCAAAAAAACCTATTCAGGCAAAGAACCTGAATAGGTATTTCTCCAAAGAACTTACAAATGTATTATAGTTACCCGAAAAGGTTTGCGACATCACTAATCATCAAGGAAATACAAGTCAAAACCACAATGAAATCACCTCACACCTGCTAATGTGTCTATTATTAAAAAGACAACAGGGTTTTTTTGTTCATTTTTCTTTTTTTTTTAAATGCTGACAAGGATGTGGTGAAATGGACACACTTTACACTCTTGAGGAGAATATAAACTAGTATGGTCAGTAAAGAAAAAGAAAGAAGTGACAGCTTATACACCAGGACTATTCAAGCAACTAATATTATTTACATATTTTGTAATGCATCTTGTAACTTATTGTCAGGTAGCATCTTTGTGTAAATGAAATTGTGTAAGTAAATCTTATCATAGAAATAACTAATTTGTTACATGGATTATAGAAGTGAACAAGTCTGACACACAATCGATCTTTAGATTAGAGATATTCTGTTACATTTTTGGTAATTAGTTAATTAATCTAATTTTAAAAATAAGTGTGGTGGTGCCTTGGTCGGTGTGGTTCAGTGGATTGAGCATCAGCCTGTGAACCAAAGTTTGACTCCCAGTCAGGGCACATGCCTGGGTTGTGGTCCAGGTCCCCAGCAGGGAGTACATGTGAGGCAACCACACATTGATGTTTCTCTCCTCTTTCTCCCTCCCTTCCCCTCTGTCTAAAAATAAATAAATAAAATATTTTATTAAAAATAGATGTGGTTAAGATACTAAAGAGAACAGCAAAACAAGAAAATATGACAAAGATTTTAGAGAGAAATTTACCTATTGTATTTGAAGTATTATGTTTCTAAATTTTAGAGGCATGCATTCAAATAAAGCCATATTTCATCTCTAAATAGTCAAACATAGTGAAGATATCTACACTTTCTTCTGATTATGTTTGTACAAAAGTTGACCATACATGTGTAGCATTTTGTTAGTCTGTTTCCCACTCAGTAATGCATTTTCTCTGCCCTAAAGGAACAGGCAACAGTGTTTCAGTATTAAATCTACTATTTCCAAATAGTTTAATGGCATCATAAAAACATTCACAAAATAGCATTAAAGGTCAGCAATAAACTGACTAAATCTTCTTGCCTTTTAAATATATGGGTGTCCAGAATATCCCCAAAAGCTTTGAGTTTGGAAATTATCTGCTGAGCCTGCACTGCAGTTAATTTTTATAGCTGTTTAAATATGATGCATCAGCAACACAATAAACCATAACCCTGCTTAATAAACCCTACTTTGACTCAAATCAATAGGCAGTGGTGCTGTATAAAAGGAAGCTAAATACGTGGAAACTATAAGACAACTATGAATAGACAGAGCACACAAGCAGCACAAAGCTAACCAAAACATTTCTAATAAGAATGTTGGAGCAAACTGGTAATAACCAACTCTATTACAAAGAATAGAGCAAACGTAAGACAATCAAGTAGGACTCAGATAATAGGAGTCCAACTCTGCCACATGATCATTTCCTAGAAAATCAGACAGTGGAATAAAAACATCTCAAGTAACCAAAACTGCAAGCACCATAACTTTAAAGAGATTTTTGTACTTAAAACTTTATTGATCTAGAAGAACGAAATTCAATATAAATAAAACCGAGGGATGATTTTAAGGCATGTTAATGAAAGACGAGAGTGATCTCATACTGGCACCACCACGTTATTCCAGGAGTAGCAGTCGCTGCCTGCTGGTGTTTATGGAGTAGACTATTTGATGGATTTGCCTTAACACACGGTCACCTTCTCATTTGATAGATTTGAATTGGAAAGATAATGTCATAAATATAAAGCTATCCTTAACTCCTATTCAAATCCCTCTTATGCAAGTGCATTCTTTTGAGAAACATTAATATTAAATTAAACAATCATTGAAATGCTGGATGTGGGACAGAAATAATTGCTGCTTTTGATATACATCTGTTCTTAATAGATTTGACTGAC
The DNA here is from genome assembly GCA_004026545.1 of Mormoops blainvillei. NCBI lineage: Eukaryota > Metazoa > Chordata > Mammalia > Chiroptera > Mormoopidae > Mormoops > Mormoops blainvillei. Next base: position 113,962 of record PVJD01003262.1, on the reverse strand, counting down.
TTTTCTTTTTAGCATTAGCTGAAAGTTAAGTGAATTTTAAGAACCTCAAATGTAGCCCCAGATTACTAGAGCACAATCACAGAAGTGCTATACTCTGTTTTAAAATGAACATTTTTAGCCCTGGCTGGTTTGGCTCAGTGGATTGAGGGTTGGCCTGTGAGCCAAAAAGGGTCACTTGTTTGATTCCCAGTCAGGGCACAGGCTTGGGTTGCAGGTCAGGTCCCCAGTAAAGGACACACGGGAGGCAACTGCACACTGGTGTTTCTTCCCTCTCTTTCTCCAACCCCCCCAAAAAATAAATAAAAAAAATATTTTTAAAATCTCCATAATTTAAAAAACAAATAAAATGACTGTTTTTATTGTTTGACAATGGCAAAACATTTGACTTTTCAGTGTGTCCACCTCCTCAGTGTGAACATAATAAAATCTGCAAGACATTCCACGGACACAAAAAATACATTAAAGAGAATGACGTCAGTTTGCAGTATTCACTCATTCTTTAACTTGTTCTTAATCCTGGTTGTTTCTCTTCCTGTTCTGGTGTATTGAAGACATTCCTGGTAGCCTGAGATGCGCAGAATCCCCGGAGGCACCTCTATGTTATGTTCTAGCCGTGAGTGGTCCAGATCCTTCCCCGCACTGAAACTTGATTTTTCTTTGTAATATTGCCTTGTAAAACTACTCTTAGGTAGACTACTAAGGTAAATCCTGATGATCTGTAATGACTGATAAAATGATAATGATACTTCTCTAATAAAACATAACTAAATCACTTATTTGTTTATTCATTTGCCAGACTTCAGTTGATTATCTTTGGAAGGCATTGTGCCTGATGACAGGGTGTTGGAGTGAAATGGTCACTACAACAAAGGAAGTGCTCTTATATGGTGAAAATTTGCATTTTTTAGTAGAAACTATACACAGATTATTTCTTTCTTCTCATGTCAACAATTTAAGATAAATAGCTATGAATTACAACTGAGAAAGCAGAAAATTAAATAACTTATCCACTGTTAATTGAGGGAATAAACAAATGAACCAACCAGATATTTCTCTCATGTTTCCATAACTAAAGAAAATTTAAATATATATATATATCAATCAAATAAGAAAAAAGAAAAAGCAGTCAAACCAATCCAAATCAAACCATATTTTAAAAAATAATAATAATATTGTGAGAGTAGAAATTTGGAAGCAATATCTGATTATTTAAATCTACTAGATTGTAGATGTAATTGTTAGTCCTGTTAGAGAGCAAATGTATTGAATAAGAAAATAAACATTTTATCTTACCTTAGAATTGCACATAAAGCCACAAAATTAGGGAAAACAACAATTAACACCTTCATATCCCAGAGTGCTAAGGAATTGCAATACCTGTACCTATCATAAAGTAAGCAAAAAAAAAAAAAATTTAACTTTCACCCCACTACCAGAATTAGGTCATGTAAACAGCAATCTGGAAATTGAATAAAAATGTTCTGTGTCTTGCAAGTTGCCCAGAGTTTTCTCCCTTCCCTCCACATTGGTCCAAGTGAAAATGGCTCAATGATATCTTTCCTCTTAGAGAATTTTTACATCTAGAAAAGTAAGAGTTTGCAATCTCTTTCCCCTCTTGTATTATTAGAGAAGCCAAAGAAATCTATAGACCCACCCCAGTGCAGTGGAGTGAGTAGTAGGTGAAAAGAACGTTCTTAATAGAGCTTATTATATGTCTCTTGGAATGAGACAGAGAATGAGGTCCATGATTTTCACAGGAAGGATCCAGAACATAAAAACAAAGCTAGCTCTGCCCATGAAGGCAGGGAGGAAAAAAAATTAAAGCAGTGATAGACTACTAATTCTGTCTCTATTTGGAAAAGGAAATTTTCCTGCGATCCTTCACAGAGTTGACCTATGATCCCTGAATTCCTACTTCACTTGCCATCCTAATATGCTCGTGCCTTTTTCCCGGACTTTTCAGAGCTCCTTATATTCTAGGAACTGAAAGGGTGGTAAATACCTGCTCCTATTAGAACAAGCATTATGAAACCAAAACAGAGAGATTTTTTTTTCTTTTAATTCCACTGATTGACAAAGCTCTAAGTATATACTGGGAAAGCACCAACATAAATTAGGAATCATGCCTTGCTATGTTAAACAGTTATGTTTCTTCAAGTAGGAGGGGTTTTTCTCAAGTATATTCTAAAAGGAAAAATACCACACAGCTCTGATTATTTTTCTAAGTATCAATCAAAGCTATAAGCACATTGTTACCTTTTCTCACACTAATAAGCATTTTGACAATTCCTTAAGTCAATGTAGTCGTTCATTTTAGTTATAATCAGACTTTATTTCAAATGTCTTCTTTCTGCATACGTAACATTAAAGAATCTACAATGATTAAATGGTTAGAGACACACAGTCTTAATGAATTGCTGTCAATTACTCAACAAATGTTAATAACTAGAAAATAAAATAGAAGTATTTATTGATTTTTAAAAATATAAAATAGCTATTATGAAGTGAGAGAGATAAACTATTTTAAATTAAGAAAACTATAATGTAAGAATTTTTTTTCTGGAAAAATGAATACCAGAGGACTTGGCAAAATTTTATATAGGTTTTTAGGGCAATTCTCACTAGATGGTAAAATGGAATGACAAAATATCTTAGTATCTTAACAAACTAAAGGTTGTTTTAGTCCTTAGTGTGTCTGCATATTCAGATACACCCCTTCTGGAGATATAATAGTCCTTACTCATTCCAACTTTTGGCAACACTACTTTTACAATATTAATAGACTAACTTGAAGCCCTACAATCTCCTGTTTCTCTATCTGCTGGTCAAAAATAAAAAGAGTGAGGAGAAGAAGGAAATATGATTTCACGTAAAGCTTTATGCTATGACATGGCAGTCAGGTGCACCATAACCAACCACATTCCTTCAGCCATACCAAAGTCAAAGGCCCAATATAACGTTGGCAGGCTGGAAAACACAGTGTTCTTCTATAATCAAAAAAGAAATGGGATTTGAAACATCTATCAAATATCTTATAACAGCCATTTGGTAATCTAATTACTGTTTTATTATTTCACTCATAGACATGACACATCATTTGGAAAGGGAAGTTTAGGAGGCATAGAGCAGACACTGAGCTAAATAAATCCTGGAATATTCTGGGCAGTTTACCCACATTTTGTTCTCTAATAGAAGTGTCCTTTTCCACTGCTCCCCATAGCCCTTACCTGAGCCTTCTGAGAATCTCCTCATCCTTTATGTATCATGTTTGGGGTTTATACCTCTATATTTTCCAGTATTCCAAATCTTTTGAAAGTTTGTAGAATTAAGTGTTGTTTAATGTTTGAAATAGTTAAAGAAATTTTATAGGGGGAAGGTGGTATTTATTTGGCAACATATATACTTCAAAATTTTAACACATGTCTTACCTATTTAATTCCAATTGATTTTATGTGTAAGATATCATACCCATAATTTTCTGTTAGAACTTTGGCCCCTATGTTTCTTTTTCCCAAGATAATGACAGCTACCTTGAAGTCATCTAATGTTGAAAAATCACCTAATTTTTGGATCTTTGCTATAAGTCACATTATTTAATGAAAAGGTTTTAATTGGATATTATTGCACAAAACATTGTATTTTAATTCTTCTTTGCCAGGTCATAACTCAACCAACATTTACATCCTTGAAAAACCATGAATATCTGAATTATTTGTTTCCCTTTCATATCTGCATAGAAACTGGCTGATTCCTCTCACAATTCGTCTTTGGTAAGAACATTTTGCCAAGTGTAGTCAATAATAACCCAAACCCACTATGAACTTTAACTTTCCACTCTCGTCTTGTGTGTTGGCTGAGTCAGTATTTATGCAGTCTGCTGCCTAGGTTATGAGAGATGAGAGAGAGATTTTATCTATTATCATTATATAACATGGACTACTATCTTGTTAGGTAACAAATTTACTTTGCTTCTAGTCTCCTGATTACTAATCAACCCCACAGATTTTAGCTGTTGTTACGGAAGCATTATAGTTCAAGGTAAAAATATCTATACTTAATAAGTAGTTGACATTAGTTGCCATAACAAACCATGCATAATTTTCGTGGTGTATCATAATGAAATGTCATCTTATGTATACAATTAATCAAGTTATTGCCAAGTAACTTCACATGGAGATGCAGGGATCCTGATAACTCCTTTCTGTGACATTTCTATCTTCCCATGTCTCTTCCAGTTATACACTATGTCAATCTGGTCTACAAAGAGAAAAAGAAAGGAAGATGTCCTGGCCTGGCCCCAGTTTGTACACGTATCTCCTACCCATGATTATTGGAGAGAAATGGCCTGTTTTCATGGAAACTAAGAAATGTAATCTTTCTATGTTTACAGCTAGAAAACAAGATTTCTGAGCTCCTTGCCCATTTGACCACAACATACATAGAGGAAAAATATATGTTTTCATACTATGGAAAATATTCCAATGTTTTCATTTAACCAGTTATTGCATTAGTCCTGGAGTACTTTTATGAATGGAATAGTATCTCCAAAAACAAATTTATATACTGAAACCCTGTCTACCCATGTGACTGTATTTGGTAGAGCATATAAAGAAGAAATTAGGTTATAAGGTCATAAGGGTGAGGTCCTACTCCAAGAAGACTGGAGCCCTTATGTCCTTATAAGAAGATGAAGAAATAGCATGGATGTATACAAACAGAGAAAAGGCCATGTGAAGACAGAGCAAAAAGACAGCAGTCTAGAAAGCAAAGGAGAGGGACCTCAGATGAAATTAATCCAGATGGCAGCTTGATCTTGGATTTCTGGATTCCAGAACTGTGATAAAAATATTTCTGTTTTTAAGTGATGTAGTCCATCGCATTTTATTACGGTATGGTAGCCCTACCAGATTAATATAACTATCATACTTCTACGTGTAACTGCTATACTTCTTACTTGTGAAAATGTCTTAAGCACTCCTCTGAATGTCAACATATAAGTTCTTGAATGTACTAAAATGCTATTAAGTACTCACCTTTCAAGTTTTTATGCTCACCTTTATGTTTCTACTGTTATTTTTGCTATACATGGTGTAGATATGGTACACATAGCAAAAACATCTAAAGAAAAATACAGGGTATGAGAGGAAGGGATTTAGTAGATGTCTCCCATTTTTGAAATGGGGAAAAACTCATGAGAGCAATTGGGTTTTTAAAATGAGAGTGCTTTGATTTTGGTTGCTATTTCATCCTGTAGGATGAACATGCAGAGGAGTTAAAAAGGGCATCCAACTTAATAGAAATTGAATTTAAACAGATAGTATTTCCATTGACTTATTATTTTTTAGAGTGCTCATATGACTGCAAACATTTTTTATTAAATATTATATCATTGTTCTATTAAAGTTGTCCCAATTTTCCCCCTTTTGCTCTTCTCTGACCAGCCCACACCCTTCTCCCTCAGTCAAATCCCATACTGCTGTCCTTGTCCATGGATCATTCTTACATGTTCCTTGACTAGTCCCTTCCCCTTTTTTCACCTTTATCGTCCTCACCCACCCTTCCACCTGATAGCTGTCAGCCTGTTCTATGTGTCAATGCCTCTGGTTTATTTTATTCATTTGTTTGCTTTGTTTATTAGGATCCTATTATAGGTGAGATCATATGGTATTTACCTTTCACTGCCTGGCTTATTTCACTTTGCGTAATACTCTCCAGTTCCATCCATACTGTTGCAAAAGGTAGGAGTTCCTTCTTTCTTTCTGCTGTGTAGTTCTCCATTCTGTAAATGTGCCACAGTTTTTGCTCCCCTCATTTACCAATGGGCATTTAGGGTGATTCCAGCTCTTGGTTATCGTAAATTGTGCTGCTATGAACATTGGGGTGCATAGGTTCTTTTGAATTGATGTTTCAGGATTCTTAGGGTATCGTTCCAGCAGTGGAATCACAATAAAAACCGCATTGAGATATCATCTCACACTTGTCAGAATGGCCATCATTAATAAATCAACAAATAACAAATGCTAACTAGGATGTGGAGAAGAGGGAACCCTAGTGCACTGTTGGTGGGACTGCAGACTATTGCAACCACTGTGGAAACAGTATGGAATTTCCTCAAAGAAACTAAAAATGGAACTGCCTTTCAATCTAGTGATTCCACTGCTTGAAATATACCCTAAGAATCCTGAAGCACCAATTCAAATGAACTCATGCACCCCTATGTTCATAGCAGTGCTATTTATAATAGCAGAGAGCTGGAAACAGCTTAAGTGTCACAGTAAATGAATGAATCAAAAAACTGTGGTACATATACAGAATGGAATACTATGCAGCAGAAAGAAGGAACTCCTACCCTTTGCAACAGCATAGATGGAACTGGAGAATATTATACTAAGTGAAATAAACCAGGTGGTAAAAGAAAAATACCATATGATCTCACCTATAAGAGGAATCTAATGAACAAAATAAACTAAAGAGTAAAACAGAACCAGAAAAATGGAACATGGCATAGACTGACACCTACCAGGGGAGGAGGGGGACAATGGAGGAAAAGACGGGAAGGGGCTAGACAGAGAACATGTATGAATGACCCATGGACATGGACAACAGTGTGGGAATTGAGTAGGAGCAGGGTGGGAGGCTGGGAAGAGGAGGGCAAAGGGGGAAAATTGGGACAACCATAATAGAATAACAATAAAAAGGATTAAATAATAAAAATAAATAAATAAAATACTGTGAAAATCGATGGCAGTAAAGAATTGAGCTGTGCCCTTAACCAGGATAGCATTAACTTTCTCATAATTTGTCCATATAACTCAGTGGGAACATATTTGTGAATACTTGAACATATTTTTGAATACTTTGTCACATTAACACTTTTTGTGTGATCAGGTCCAAGATATTTAAGTAGGAATCTGAAAAGTAAATATGTCCACATGATTTTCGGCACCCTATTTTTTAAAATTTATTAGGGTGACATTGGTTAATGGGATCATGAAGGTTTCAAATACAATTTTCTATGATACATGATCTGTAGAGTGCATTGTGTGTGCACACGATGGCAAGAAAAAGGTATAAAAGACATCCAAATTGGGAATAAAAAAATAAATAAATAACCCAGGTGAGAAGGAGCAACTCAATTGTCCCTGGGATCCTATTGTCCTGCTACAAGCTGGACCTGTTGAAACTCATTATGCCTGGAATAGAATATGTACCATTGAGAAAGGGGAGGAGATGTGGGTCCTAGTTTGATATGCCACCCCAAGTCCATCCCCTCATATCTGAAAGTCTGCCTGCCCTAGCAGACATGTATAGTATGAACCATCAAGTCAAATTCCTACAGCTGCAGCCACTTTGAGGATCTGGCCACAAGTATAATTGTTACAGAAGGGGGACACTTTCCCATACAGGTTCCTATAAAATATCTTTCTTTTCAACCTTAGACTTCTGCTGCTCCTGTGGTATCCAGTCAAGGGATGGGCACCTGATGGAAACGCCTTTTCATAGAGGACCCACTCATACGCCTACCAAGGGAGTGAACCCACTGTAAGGTATGTAAGCAGCCGTCCCTCCTAGTTCATCAGGATTTCCAAAATGCATATCACCACTCTGTTGAGCAGCTTGCAAGACCCTAAGGCAGTACATTAAGGAAGAACAAGGATTAATTTTCTTGATTCATCTAATACTACCAATACTGATCCATAAACACTATCAATAATCCTGGGCATGGGTATTCTTCTATCAATCAAACTACATGCACCTTCAGAGCCACAGGTGGCTAAACTCAGGTTTGGAATGGGTTCATGTGGCTTTCCCTGGGTTATGGACATTTGAGCACTGCCCACAGAGAAATCACTCTAAACATAACCCATTCAACTATACGAACAATATTAGACAAGTATCACCTGTCCAGTCATTCGATAATATTAAAGAGTGACTGCTTTGGTACTGACTTGTTGTGCCATGCACGTAGCTCAAAATCAGACCCTGTGGTTGCACGGCACAACCGTTTCCACTTTAGTGTTTGGACTGTGGATCCCTGGATTTTCCCTGGGCACAGGGGAGAATCTGCCTCGCATAATCAACAGTTGCCAACCTCCTTCTCCTTAACGCCAGATGGGCACTTGGCTTCCATCTTTGTTCACTCTGTTGGCCTGGAGGACAGTATTAACGCACTAAACTTGCCTAGTATGTTATAAATGATAGATGATAAAGCCTGTCTTCAATGAACAGTGAAATATCTCCAATTAGAAAACAAATTAACTTTCCTGCAATACAGAATAGTCTTAAACATTATCATTATCTTGCGAGGAAGCACTTGTGCCATTATCCAAACAGAATGTTGTGGTCATACATGATCAATCTACTAATGTATCACCTTATGAAATCTCAACATGAGGGCACAAATAAAGACCCTGAGTTATCCAACCTCAGAATAACAGACTTAATAAATCAGTGGTTTGCAACATGGGAGTGTTGGTGGAAAAAATTGTTACTAATTTTGGGTATCATTATCCACATCTGTATTTTCTCTTGCGTGTGCTTTTATTATTGCTGTGACATCTGCCTTTAGTGCAGCTAGAATGCTGAAAAAAAAGAAAGGCACCTCCATGGTAGTCAAGCCCTTGCTGACTGCTCAGGGCACACTGTGGAACTGAGGAGGACGGAGGAGTGGCATTAAGACTTTAAGAGCCAGTCACCTGAGGTGGAGTGTTGGAGCAGTTCAGGGAGTGAAAATGACCACTGATTGACCCAGGAGCTAGGCCTGGGCAACCTGAGGTTCTACTTTCTCTCCTCTGTCCTTAGAATATACCCTCTATCCACTGTTTCCACAACTGGGAGTCATTTCAAGGAGGTTGCCTTGCGAGACCTATGTGTTGTTGAGACCATTTGGACTGATAGTGACTGAACTCAGTAGGGTCCTCTAGATTATATGAACTTTAGATTCTGGCAGGCTTGTGCAGAGATCTCCTTGTCTTGTGCCACCCAATACAAACCTCCTATGTAAGTTCCCTTGCTTATTAAAATTGGCACCTACCAATCTGCTGGTGTCCTCTGCTGGCCTCCACTCCTGGGGAAGCCCTGAGGTTGGGCAGGGCCAGCTGACAGGTCTCTGAAGTTATGGGAGACCTGTTGTCAAGGTCTGCAGTTGGATAGGGACCACAGTTGGGGTCAGCAGGGTCTATGGTTGGACAGGATCCACTATTAAGGCCCTGAAATAGGTCAGGGCCTACCTTAAAGGGCTGAGTGTTCAGGCAAGGCCACTGATACGTCATAGAGGTCACGTAAAGCTGGCAGCTGGTGGGCTGGGCTCAACTGTCATGCAAGGTCAGTGGTGGGCTCCGAGATGGGACACTTTATGATTGGGAGTGGCCAGGACTCAGGGTTTCAGCACGGGTTGTGTTAGAAGGGGCTCTGTGGTTTCAGAGCAGATTAACTTGTTTGCACAGTGATGTGAGTCTCCTGACAGGCCCTGGGGCTGGATAAAGCTTCCCAGTGGGGAGAGATGCTGACCTGGCTCCACAGTAGAGACCTATAAGCACCTTTGAAATTTTTTTTTTAAGAGTAAATTTACTGGGGGGGAAAGTTTAAAAACTTGCTATGGTAACTTGAACTACTTTGATGAAAACAATAAAAATACTTTAGCTTACTTTTGATTGAAATAGGTGGGAGAAGCAAAAAATCGAATGAAGTTTAGGTTTGTTTATCTATACAAATGGAAATGAGAATTTCCATGAATATACAACTAAGTAAAATACAAAGACATTTTTATTTGGAGTAGAAATGCATTTCTGTCCACAACTTTATGCTTGAAACATTATTTATTTTTGAGCATTTTTTGGAGAAATTATTGAATGCCATTGGAATAAAACAAGCAAATATTCACAGAGCAATTGTAATAAAATTATTTATCTTTTGAAATATTCCCTTACTGATTTAAACAAATCAAATCTTGCTTCCAGTATGATTGGAAGTAGACTCTATATTTACTATATTTTCTAGCATAACTAAGTACCATCCCTTAATTTGAAGTATTTGCATGAGTTTATTTCATCTTGGCATCATATATCTGACTCTCATTTTCAAATAAAGTCCTCAAAATCAGAAATTTTCATGTGTAAAACTAATTAGGAATTTGCTTTGTTTTTAAACTGGACATTAGAAACAGGAAGACAAGAGTGACAATGTCCATAAAAGAAGACATATAAACACTTTTCAAGCATTTAACTTGAATATACGTGCTTTGAAACTGTAATAGAATTAAAATACATTAAACTATTATTCTGTTATTAAACCCTCCTTGCCACAGAACTGGGGAGAAGTTTTTGTCAGCCTGGCTAATCAAGTGTTTTAATTCTGGTCAGGAATCTTCTTTCTCATTTTTACTTATCTTTGCTCTAATTTGCCTGCCTTACACTCCCATGTGTTTTAGGACTATTCTCTTTAGTCTTTATTGCTCAGTAATTTCAAGTTTAAGGTATCTAAGGTATTTGCATTTAAATTGCACTAAATATATTCCTAACCATCCTTCTTGATTGTGTACCCTGAGGCAGCTGGTGCACTCAGTGACAACATTCTTATCAATCCATTAAGTCAATCATTGTGGGCTAGATCCTTTCTTTTAGACTAGAGTTTTTTCACCTTCCTCTATTAGATTAAATAGGAACCATTTGTCTATATATATATATATATATTGGATGTTAGTTGATTTATGGGCACTATTTCAAGTAATTTAATTATTGACTGGTTCTATCACTAAACATTAGAGGCCAAAATTGGTCAATTTATATAAGTGAGAGAATTCTAACTTCAAATCAATTAAAAAATAAGGGATGGTATTTTATCACAGGTATTTAGGTAGGGTTGAACCCAAATGCTCAAGAGACCACTGATACTGCTCCCAGTCCATCTCTCCTTCTCTTAAACAGGTTCTTCCCAATTGCTGGACATGAGGACAACTGATAACTTTAAACTCACACCCTACTGCTTTTTTAGGCTTAATCTTATCAAAAAGTTCTGGCACACATTCTAGAGTTTTATGGTTTTCCTAGCTTGAGATACATGTCTACCTATGCTTAAGAAAGTGCTCTCATTTTATAAGAAAATTATGACTGGGATTTCAGAAAGATGAAAATAGTTTGCTTATTACATGTTTTTCTATTATGTTTATTTAATTTTTAAATCACTTATTTAAGCATGTAGAATTTAAACCCCAATGAAACAAGTTTATTTTTTTATTTTATTTTATTTTATTTTATTTATTTTATTTTATTTTATTATTTTATTTTATTTTAATTCTGTAAAGCCTCTCAGTCAAGCTAAGTTCAATGGTAGAATATAGGATTGAGAAGGGATTGGAAGTTAATATTCTGGTTAGTCCTACTCATGAGAATGTTAATAGACAGGTGTGTTGGCAGTGACAGATTTCATAGTATGCTTTTGCTGAGGGCTATAATTAATTACTGCATTACACTTTGTGTACTGTTATTTCTATTTCTGTCATCAGAACTGCAGTTACACTTAAAAAAAATTATTGTTGTTCAAGAACAGTTTTCTCCATTTTCCCCCTACCATTCCCCCCACCTCTCCTAACCCCACCTCCCACCCTGGATCCTTCTCCCTTTTGGCTTTGTCCTTGTGTCTCCTATATATGCTCCTTGATGACCCTTCCTCTTTTCCCCCTATTATCACCTCCCCCTTCTCCTCTGGTTACTGTCAGTTTCTTCTTTATTCCAATGTCTCTGGTTATATTTGCCTTGCTTATTTGTTTTGTTGATTAGGTTCCACTTACAGGTGAGATCATATGGTATTTTTCTCTTATCACCTGGTTATTTCGCTTTGCATAATGCTCTCCAGTTCCATTCATACTGTTGTGAAGAGTAGGAGCTCCTTCTTCCTTTCTGCTGCATAGTATTCCATTGTATAAATGTAACATTGTTTTTTGATACACTCATTTACTGATGGGCACTTAGGTTGCTTCCAACATTTGGCTATTGCAAATTTTGTTGCTATGAACATAGATCAATGGAACAGAATAGAGAGCCCTGAAATAAACTCAAGCTTCTGTGGTCAATTAATATTAGACAAAGGGAGTAGAAACATAAAGTGAAATAAAAATAACCTCTTCAACGAATGGTGTTGGGAAAAGTGGACAGCTACGTGCAAAAAAATTAAACTCAACCAAAAACTTCCACCATACACAAAAATAAACTCAAGATGGATAAAAAAATTAAATATAAGTTAGGTAGGGCCCGGAGACATATGAAAAGATGCTCAGCATAACTAGCCAACAGAGAGATGCAAGTTTCAGTTTTAAAAATAATATATTTCATCTCCGGAAAAGACCATACACACATCAAGATCAATACATTTCAAGTACTCCAGTCAATTTTTAAGGCAAATTTTCACACATGCAAAAATGCAGAGCCTGACATAATGAACTCTCAAGGACTCATTACCTGGACTCTTCTTTATCAGCCCTAAACTGATTATATTTCATTTCTAAATCCTACCTGACATTCCATCTTCAATGCATTATTTTAGAGCCAGTTTTTAGATATAAAGTGATTTTATCCGCAAATATCTCAGGATTGGCCAGTGGGAATCTCTTTAATATAGTCTCTGATATTTTTGACATCACTAAAATGCTCTATCTTATTTCATTTGCAGTGTTGTTTATACAATATCATAGCACATCTTATAACTTTTATTTTTCTGAATGAATTATTCCTCCAAGGAACCCTAAGGATTCCTTTGGAATTTGAATGCATTAAAAAAATACCATTTAGACTTACACCATTTATCTCTTTACCCATGTAAGTTTAGGATACCACTCCTTCCTTTTGATTCTTTTTTTAATTTTCACCTCTTCATCTAACTTATAAATGGCTTTTATTTAAGTAGTTCATCTTTTCACCCATTAATTTAATATTTATCAAGTGCTAACCCTAATCCAAGGAGGGTTCTAGATACTGGGAATGTAGTTATGAACAACTCAGTAAAAATTTTAGTTGTCATGGAACTATCTGGTGAAGAATTGATTTGACTTGAATATACTTTGGAGTTCTCCTTAAAAATAAAAATAACCTCAGATGGTATATGTGGTATCTTCTAAGACTTCTATCTCCTGGCTGTGTTCTATTGGTTTATATCACATTTAAGAATAACATTTTAGATGTCTATTATACTTGTTATTTTACAATAGTTTTTTTTACCAATTTTTTTCTGCATATCTTTATTATTCTGTATATTCTCTCCATATTCTTGAAAATCTGCTATATTTCCACAAAAGAACAGGTCATTATAAATTCTTTGGAGGTAAAAGAAAGCCTTTTTTTAAGAATCTAAGCAAAATTTTTATATTTTCAGAGTCAGAAATAACCAACTTTGTCTTGGCAAATGTATGAAAAAGAAATTAAATCATTGCCATTATTCAAAGGTATTAAGTTAGAAATGTATGGTGTCAGATGTACTGATAAATACAGATATGAAAATTTATACTTATATTTTATAGGTAAATAAAAAGTGAATTTGGATAAAAGATGTTAAAATTAAAAATGTAAAGAGCAAAGTGTTATTATTTTATTCTTTTTATTACCATAGATGTTATAGTATAATTTTATATATTATATAATTGTGTATATTCCATATAATTCTGTGGTAAAATATTATATTGTAAGTTTTTTATGCAAGTCATCTAGTATAATAAAATACCTGGGGTAAATAATTAGTTCATCACTTCAAACACATCAATAATGCTATAAGTTCTAATTAAGCTAAAATCATTGGATTTTCTATATTACTTCTGAGAACTCCTTTTCTCCTAAGAATTTTAACATAGCAAGCTACTTTTTTCAGATAGTGTAACAAAACAGTCTTTGTAGGAATTTATGTTATTAATCGGCATATTATTATAAACTGAATCTTTTGGCCAAATAACAGTGTATGCAAAGTTGTTATGACTTTTTGATTTTCATATAGATGGACCAGAAATTGAGGATATTGATGCTTTTTCTGAATTCATTGAAGTGAAAAACAAACTGACAGTGAACAGAGGAGAGGGCGGAGGGGGAGACAGGGAGAAACAGGAACATATAGAAAAAAGAACACATATGTCAAGGAACATATATGGAAGACTCATGGACAAAGTCAAGGGGTGGTGGGGTTGAGGGTGGGAGAGGGGAGAATCGGGGGGGGGGAATGGACAAAACTACTTGAACAACAATAAAAAGATTTAATGAATAAATAAATAAAAATAAGTTTAAAGAAACAAAAAACAATATTATTTAAAGTCTAACAGTAGGTCACCTCCTTGGAAGTAGAAAGAATGGCTACTTGATTGATATTTTATGTTATTAACCTCAGAGTTAAGTGTAGTTCAATTATGTTCAGTAAGTAGCATTATTTTGGGGTACTCAAATAGAAAGTGATTTTCACAAAGGTAATTACAAAGGTAACTTACCTTTATCTAGTCATTTTAATTTTAGCCTAAATTTTTAGTCAATAAAGAATAAATTATTCCAGTAAATACATTTTCCAGTCAGAATAAAAATAACATGTTCAGAAATATAAGCTTTCAAATATGTTTTCAACAGAATTAGAATGAACAAGAGAAGTTTTAAATACCTGTAAGGGACTATGACAGCTTAAAGTTTCCATACTTCACATCACAAAGCAAAGGCTGAAATTCACTTGCACATTTTGTAGCAGGTTTAATAAGTCACAAATAATAGCATTCTTCTTATCAATAACAAAGGAGAAACTACCAGCACATATGATTAAATTGATTATTTCTGTTATCTTCTAAAAAAAAACAACCAAGAATACACTTCATTGTAGATTGCTAACAATTCATGAATTCTGCAAGTCTTACTGTAATGTGAATATTTAGTATTTATTGGTTCAGTTATTTTAAAATTAACTGGTGTTTTTATGAAAACACCACCAGCAACAATATTTTAAGATCAGAGAAAAGCTTAATGTCTCTTCTTTTATTTAGTATTACAATATGCTTAATTGGATTCTCAAAAAAATTTTCCCCAAATATAGGAAATCCATAATTACACAATTCTTAAATCAAATACCTAACATCCTCAAAAGAGTGTAATCCTCAACCTAACATCCTCAAAAGAGTATAATAAAAAATAAAGTGGAAAAATTACAAGAAATAGATTTTGTCTTCCAGAAATGTATTTGTATTTGTTTTTGAACATAGGTTGACTGTTACAACAAGAACAGAGTCTATAGATAACCTAAAGTGTTTATTTATTTATTTTAAATCTCCAACAATAAAAGACTTATTATCATGCTCACAGACTGACTGGGAAAGCTATCCTTTAAGCTCTAGATCTCTGTTGGTTGGCTGGGTTGGTTCTGCTTGATGCATCTCCTGTGCTTCCAGGAACAGCAGACTCCCTGGTCATGCTCTTCTCATGGTAATGGCAAAGACATAGAAGGGCAAGGCCAACACTGCTAGCGCACATCAAACTTTGCTTGCATCACCTCTGCCACCATACCACTGGCTGAAGCAAGTTGCTTGTCTAAGCCCACAGATATATTCCAAAGGGCCTAGCAAATTGCATCACCAAATCCAACATCAATGTCACAGAAAAGTATACTCTTCCAATGAAGTGTGTGTGGGTAGGTTGGGAGATTGAAAGAGTGAATATTTGCCAAATAACACTCTCATTTATATAGCCTCCAGTGGGAATGAAAAATACAACTTTGCACTTGGGTCACTGGGAATGATGGTGGGGGAAGTCAGTCCTGCTTTCGCACAATGTATCATCCTTTTACTGCGATGCATATGCTGCATCCTGGAAAGCCGCGCTCCGACCTTATACAGGTTAGAACCTTGATTTCATAGACCATTCAATATTCCACCATGTTGAGTACTTCTGGGTGATGTGATGTGTGGGAAAAACAGTGGATCCCAGGTTCATTTGCCATATGGAAACCTTCTTCAGCATAAAATGAGGGCCCTTAGTTAGAGGTTATGTTATGGGAGGCCCCCGATCAGCAAACTAGTAGAGATTTTAATTATGAATATCATGAGTGAATGCTTCCGTTTCTAAATAAGTGAATGTATTTCCCTTTATGTATGAAGCTGAAGAAATATATACAAGGTCCTACAGAAGTAATACTTACTAGAGTATGGTTGGTAGGGTAATAATATGGGTGTAATAATTTATAGTTTTAACTTGAACATTTCACCTAAATTGTCATATTGTGTGCTTCAGTGTGATATTGTTATGTCACAGATTGCATGCTTATGATCATAATAACATATTTTGTAATAAAAAGGGGCATTATTTGTGCTGAGCCTCATGTATCTATCATCTGTCTATCTATCTATCTATCTATATACTTACCTACCTAACCTGAAGATTACTACAGAGATATTTCTTTAATTTTTGGTACTCTTTCATCCTGACCAGAAGACAATTTTTCATTGTTTTCTGAGAGAGAAAGAGGAAAGGAGAGAGAGAAACACTGATGTGAGAGAGATACATAGATTGGTTGCCTCCTGTATGCTTCTGGACAGGAAATATATGCACCTGCACCAGAGATCTAACCAAAACTCAGGCATGTACCCTGATGAGGAATCAAACCCACAACCTTTTGGTAACAGGACAATGCTCCAACCAACTGAACCACACCTACCCAGGCACTATAGACATGTTTAAAGTTATTTAACAATAATAACACATTAACATGCAAGTAAAACATTTTTTATTAAACTTGAAAAAGAGCACTCATGAAGGTGCATTTCTTATATTATTGATTCAAATATACATGTTTGAAGAAGAAAACCATTACCTACAATGTCCCATGGCAAGTAAGTGTAAGGGAATTTGATATATTTTCATATCAATATTCTAAAATATTTATCTTTAATACAACTGAAGGAGTTTAGTGGAGCTTTTGCTCTTGTTTTGAAATTTTGGATTACAGGTGTCAAAATGTGTACAAAAGGAGTTATCAAAATAATTAAGAGAATATAAATTGTATCTTGTTAGGAACATTGGGAGATATAAAAATAAAATTATGTGAGCCAGTATCTCATGATATATATTCTTTGTTTAGATTATATTAATAATATAATCATGATAATTATATTAGGTAACATACACTGATATTATTAACTTAAAGTCTTACACCATGCATTATTGTAGTTAATTTTCACAAATGCCCCAGGACCTATGTATTATTTTAGATTTTGTTTTATACAGATGAAACAACAGAACTTTGGTGCTCATTAACTAAAAAAAAGGTTAAAGTAAACTAGAGTTCACTTCTTATAACATGTTCTAAGTTTGGAGATGGTAACTGCCTATTTTCTGGTGTTTGTGATTTGGATATTAATGTGAAATGAAATATATATATTAATGTTTATGCATTTCTGTATATACAGAAAGCATGCAATACATGCAATTGCATATTTATATATCTATGAAAATGAGTGTGCATATATATGTGTATGTGTTTACATGTATATAAAGTATCTGTATGTAGGTAAATGTGCATATGTGTGCACATATGTGTGCATATTTATATATGTGTAGTCAAGTACATTCCATCACACCACACTTTATACATTTATTCATATTTGTGTTTCCACCTAATTAACTACAAAAAAGATAATATACTGTATAATACTAAAATAGTCTGTGTATGATAAAAATCATTTTCCAGTAAAATATGCAAAAACTACAATAGGGAGAACAATGAGTTGATACTAAATTGATCTATAGTTATCTTTGAAAAGTGATATAATGCATAGAACAGGGACTCTCCAATATGTTCACCTTCAAAAGTTGGACTATATGAAAGTCTAATATATTTCCTTATTAGATGAGTCAAAACCATCTAAATGTCATTTCTTGTTAACCCACTCTTGCTTCTGCATTCTAAATTCTAATAAAAATTTCTGACCCTAAGCATAACATTTATTTCTGGAAAAAGCTTTCAATATTACTTTGTAAATTAACTCTATCTCTTTGCATCACTGCTTGATCAGAGACATGATGTGTTGAATGGGAATATGTTATTAATTTAAAAGATGGTGAACTAGACTTTGGTTGTTTACTTTTCTGGATTGTAAACATAAACAGAATTGCTGCACATGTTTGAATCAACTAAAGTATACCCCAAAATTCAAATATCAGTTAATAAAATAAAACATTAAGCTTTTCATTAAAATATAATGAGGCTATCTTTTATCATTACTTGCCCTCAATTACAGTTTCAACTCATAATTAGAATCCTGAGTATTTGAGCCTCTTTTTAGTTTTTAGAGAATTAAGTTATTTCATATTTTCTTAATTTAAAAGGTTAACAGCATTTTAGATTAATAAAAATAGTGGAAATGTTGCCCTCATTCCAATTCACTTTATAAACTGGTGAAGAAGTATTTTCCAAAAAAAAAAACAAAAAAACCCCACAATTGTGGAAAACCAAACACGTTCGAAACCTGCAGTAACACTTTACAGATTTAAAGGTAAATGTGAATATCATTTTCTATGTAAATAGTGAGGCTTTTGAGGTTGCTCATTCACTACCACAAATTACTCAAATAGAAGAGGAAATTAACTCTAAGATTTCAGAGTTTTTTAACTCATATGTAAATATTTTTAGAATTCATGTCACAAAATGATAAATTCTTTGTATATTTTGATTTCTAATGACTGTTTGCTATGTTTCCTCTTTTGGAATCATGTCATCTCCAGTGATTTAAAGCTATGTCTCTCTAAACCTATAGTCTAAAAGTAGCTGATTTGGAAGTTAACAACAAATTAAAAAAACAAATTGTATCTACATAGCATTTATGCTGGCTCTTCTGTCTTTGAGACATTCTGATTTAAATATCGTCTCACACTCAGACGGGGGGAACTTACAAAAGTAAGTTCTTTACAGAATGGTGTGTATAATTTTAATTCTGTCTGGAAAGGGAACTGCTTTCCAAGAGTCCTTTTTGTACTCTTTTCAAAAAACTTTTATACACACCTATAACATAAAAACAATTCATTTTTATCCCCAAATTTACAAGGATTACATATTGATCTTCATAGTGAATTTTGATTGTACTCCTTACACATTAACATATAGATATAGTACTTACACATTGCATTTAATTTTTTTGCAAAAACAACCAACTCTGCATAATTCATTAAATCAAGCTGCTATAATGAATACATTTTATTTGTGATACTTTTAAAAGTTATTTATTTTTTCATTTTATTGTAACTATGATGGAACACATAACATTTTTCCAAAATATAGTCCTTCTATTCAAGGAATAAAGAACATAATGTTCTATTGCTAATTATTTAGGAAGTGATTTCCTGGAAGAGCAAGTATAAATTCCTTCTGATATTGTGAAATGCTAATGTATTATTATTGGAGGAAAAATAAAATAAAGATAGCTGTGCATACACATGCACCTATATTTGTGTGGTGGGAGTTAGATGGAAAGTCAAAGAATTTATGGTGACTTCCCTTAAACCTAGTTCATGAAATTGAATTAGAGAGGAGGTCTTCAGCTTAACAGATGTCTAGAGAGCCTAGTGTCCAAGAGGACCACAGGACTCTTGAACTCAGTGACAATAATTCTGCTGCCATAATAGCATAGGTTGCCCATTTCTCAGAGTCACTTATAAGCCCCACTTGGAACCCTGGAAACCAATATATTTGAAGGAGAGTATTATGTCCTTGGTACTTCAAGCAAAAGAATATTCACTCCAAGTTTAACATTTAATAAATGCTAAGCTGAAGATAGATGAAGCTCTAATGATTAAAATCACATATGGCTCGAAGTTAGTTGGGAAGCTAATAGATTTAATGCAAAACTGTCATAAGTTGCTGAATTAAGCACAAACAAATATAAATATAAAAATTTTATATTTTAGCCCTGGTTGGTGTGGCTCAGTGGAGTGAGTGTTGACCTGTGAATCAAAGGGTCACAGGTTCGATTCCCAGTCTAGGGTCCATGCTTGTGTTACAGGCCAGGTCCCCAGTTGGGGGTGTGTGAGAAGCAACCACACATTGATGTTTCTCTCCCTCTCTAAAAATAAATAAAAAAAATCTTTTTTAAAATGTATATTGTATATAAGCATTTCAAGATTAAGAAATGTGTTTTATAGTAACCTATTTGAAAAAAATGATCTGGAGATTTGCATGAGGCCTACAGGCCTATAGTTTAATGAGACCATCAAACACATTAATGCAAAGTTAAATTTTCTTAGTCCCGACTCAGGCTATATTCATAGAATACTGTGAAGTTTTGGGTAATCAGTCAGACATCAACTCCCAGAATGCTGTTTTGAAAATGTCAGGAGAGAAAGTTATTCAAACATACTGTATTTTCACATCATGAACAAGTGAAGTAGATCAGGAAATCTGATTGAAAAAAGAGAATAATTAAGATAATCATATTAATAGAAAATGTTATATTTTAAGTTGTCATTTTTAAGGGGAATTTGAAGATTTGTGGATTCTACAGTAGTAAGATAATAGAATGAAAAAGACATAGTTTATTGAAGGATGTAGTGCAAAGAGAAAGAGTAGACATGGTATAATCAGTAAGAAAATAACCAACTGAAATACAAATGATTAGCAGGATATTCAGTTGCTTAAAAACTCTAGGATACAGATAGTTGTAATTAATCAGTTTTCCAAATATAAAGTGCTTCCTTAATTTATTAATTGAGTCCATCCAAAATATTTGTTCTTATTATATCCATTATATATATATGAGCAAATTTGTTCTTATATTAACAAATTAATAGTTAGAAATATTTTAAACATGTACTTTAGTTACTTTGTTTTTGCTGTCTTCTGTTGAAATGTATACAGAAAATTAAAAAAGGCCCATGAAATTTTAAAATCTTAAGCTAATTTGGAGTCAAAAAATATAAATGCCATTAGTTGTTATAGTAAGTTATCTTTTAGGAAAACACATAAACTATTACATTTAGAAGAATTGGTGCATTTGGGTTTTCACATTATAAGAGAGAAAATATCCCCAAGAATAAATAACATTTTGCACATACTAAATATGTAAAGCAATCATATGATGACAATGGGAGAGAAACCTGAGGCACTAGAGATGCATTTTCATTAAGTTAAAGTGATTTTTCTTTTCAAGTCTGCAAAAATGCAATATCTCACTCTGAAAAGATGGAGAAAAATAAAATGGTCATATTGTTGTATAAATTCCTCTTTACCTATTTGTTTCCAGACATAATATTAACAAAAGTATAATATGAGGCACTACGGTTGTAGTAAATCAGAGATTTTTTAAATAGCGACAGTTCTTTGCTTTGGTAAGTATTCTTCTTTTGCTATTGTTTTCAACACAGCATTACAATTTCGTTTGTTTTACTACATACATTCTCATGAGCACAGAAAATATTTAACGAATGCACTGTACAGCATGACCTGTATGGATAGAACGTCTCCCCTTAAGCGGCAGAGCAGCAGGAGGTGATTGGAGCTCCCCGTGATACTTGGTACTGATAACCTTCTACTGACATTTGAAGTTGATTGGCAGTATTTAAAGTTTTCTACGGTTGTCTGAGGCATACAGCTTTATGAACAGTATCTAACAAGACAGATTCATCTGAGATTTGTGAAGATACATTTTTTTCAGTCTTCAGTACTTTATGAAATCATCAAACCCCAATTCCCATCTAATTACAGTTGTGAAGAACCACTTGTCCTGCAAACACTATCTTGCAGTCTAAATAAATATATTAAAAATTAAAAGACATAATAGAAATTAAATAAAATTTCACTGTCATGTCACATAAACGTATTTATACATAAACTTCCAGATTTAAAGGTCCAAACAAGTAGTTACTAAAATCAAATCAGTAACCCAAAAGCATAGAGAAGACATTTATCAGAAAAGTAATTTAAAAATTCACATAAGGAAGAAAACAAAGGTAAGTGAAAACAGAACGCAGGCTTTTATCAATCTTGCAGGTGTGTGAAGAGAATAGTGAAATGAATATAAAATCCCTGAAACAAAGGTGTATTCCTGCCATTTTTCCTGCTGTATTTCAGATGGGAATATTAAAAATACATTACCCTAGAGAAAAAAGTTAACAGAAAAAAATTACTGAAACAAAGATATAGTTCTTTGAAAAGATAGGTAAAATTGACAAAACTCAGGCTAGACTCACTAAGGAAAACAAGGAAAAAATGAAAGAAAGATTACCACAAACACTACAAAAATACCAAGGATTATACAAGAATAGTACTTCATCTCTTCATTGTCCCAGACACCCTCTGAACCTTTGGCAATCCCTGATCTTTATACTCTTTCCATTGTTTTGCCTTCTCCAAAATGTCATATTTAAAATAATACAGTATGCAGCCTTTTCAGATTCCATGCTTTTTTGTGGTTTGATAACTCATTTTTTTATTGCTGAATAATGTTCTACTATGAATGTATCATTTTATTTGTCCATATTCTTATTGAAGGACATCTTAATTAATTTCCAGTTTTAAAAATAAAACTTCTACAGAAGTGGGGCAAACAAAGACTTATTGGGGCAGAGACTTGTGGTCAACTTATCAACGGATCCTGTGAGTGTGGGTGAATTTACTGAGGGAAAGAATGTTGGAGAAAAGAAGAAAGGAGTCGATTAGCGGGCCTGAAGAAAGACCAACATTTGGGGAATTGCTGGAGAAAAAGAAACTCACAATGAGTACTGGGGAAGGTGAGAGAGGAGAGGTGGGCATCAGACTCTCCAGTAGTTTTTCAGAGGGGAGTGACCACCAGTGTCCCAGCCCCCAGGGCTAGGAATGCTAAAGATTCAACCAGTACCTAGAAATGGCCAGTGAAAGGAACAGCAAGGAAGTCATTGGTGATTTACCGACAAGCATTTCTTCAGTTAAATGGAGCCGGAAGCCAAATAAAAGTTAAAGGGAGAGAGAGAGAGAGAGACTAAGTAGGAGGTAAGGATCCAGACACAACCAGTGCAAACAACTCTCTTTAAGAAATGGCCTTGAAGGGAAGGCAAAAGACAGGACTGTCCTGGAGGTGGAGCCCAAGAAGTTACCTTTTTTCTTGAAGAAAGAAACTAGAATATATTTAATGCTTATGCAAGGAACCAGCTTGAGGAGACTGAAGAAAAAATGGAACGCATAATTATCCCCTGGTCACAGGGATCTGTGGAGCAATGTGTCTGAGACACTGGAAGACGAGCTACCTGAGTTGAGGATTACCTTTACGTCTGAGAAGCTATCTGCAGACCCACCTGTGTGCAAAGGAAGGAGCTAGGCCACTTGACCTGGGCATTATGGCCCACCTGCAGCCCTTCGAAGTGTGGCAGTTGCTCCACAAGTTCGTCATCATCTTGGACTCAGTCCAGAGGTCTGTGTATGAACACCTGGTGCTCCTGCTGCAAAAGGATTGCCTGCTCACTTCCAAGCAGCTCAGGGTCAAGGGGCAGCTGAGCTTCCAACAGGACAAGCCGGTGATTGGAGGCCACAAACCTGCCATGTACAACGACACCAACTACCGTGAAGTCCGCAAGGTCTACATGGACCACCATCTGGGGTGCTTTTAATTCCTCATGCACGCATACAGCGGCTATGTCCTGACCATCTTGAAAGAGCGGCAGTCCCAGGAGCACAGTTCAGATGTGGTCATCGTTAAACAATGTCTCTGGAACATCTCCAGGTATGGACAGGACTCCTTTAGCAGCTACTGGAAAAACCTGGAGAACCTGTTTAGTCACCTGGGCCAGGTGCTGCCAGTCATGCCTCCTGGTGTGGAACACGGTCATCCTCATGGGTGAGAAGATCACGGGGGGCTTCCTTCCACCAGAGCAGTCGTCCTTGTCTTTGGGCCTGAAAAGAAAAGGTGATTGAAGCCAACTTCTACAGCTTTGTGGAGGCACAGATGCACAATTTCGATATATTGGACTTGCACTTCCACTTTGGCCATGCAGAAGGGCACCGGCAGGGAGACGGAGTACTTTGGGACCAACGGGCGCACTGACACCTCTCCCAGCTGCTGCTGGCCCACGTGGCTGATGCCTGGGAGTGTGGAGCTGCCCTGCCACCAGCCCCTGAGCCAGTGGATCAGGGGTGGACCTGGGCAGGGGTTTGAGAGACAGTCCCAGACCAGCAGAAATCAATAGGCCTTACTCCTGTCCCCATCATTTCCTCCCTCCAGTCACCACCCCCTGTTCCCTCCCCCAGCTCCCCACTTACACCTGCCCCACCCCTGACCCCACAGCTGCTTCCCATTACCTGTCACTCGACAATGAGCCTCCACTTCCTTTTCTGTCCCCAAGAAACCTATTTTTCCTCAGACCAGCCTTTCCAGTTGGGTCAGTTCTTCTTAAACTATTTCCATTCAGATATCTTCCCATCTACCCAGAAAGGATTTGACTCCGAAGCTGAATTTATGTTTGATCCCCAGCCTCCTAAGGGTCGCCTTCCCCATACTCTATTATCAGCAACCGACACCTGTGGTCCATAGGGGTTTATGTCGGAATGTACCTCGTGGCCTTTATGTGCGCTGGAGACAGCTGCCCACGTCTTAGAGAAGACAGGCCCAAGCCCTGAGCCAAGGCCTCATTAGGCAGACTTGGGTCTTTTTACTCTTCATGGACATGGACTTGACAGATCATCTGACTCTGCCTAATAGACTGATCTCATCCACATAAGCCGTCAATCCACACTTGGACCTTTTTTGGTTCTTTGCTGTTACCAGTAATGGCAGGGAAGAGCAGTCTGGCCTGACCTCGTTGGGTATGGCCTCTTCCTCCACACTCTGGGGATGACCAGGCATTTTTCCTACCTCCCCACTCCCTATTCTCTTTGTCTGTTTGTAAACAGAAAATATAAATTAAAAAGTTGTTTACAGAAGTAAAAAAAAAGTTTCTACAAACATTCATAAGAAGGTTTCTGTATGAATGCAAGTTTTCAACTCATTTGGGTCAGGACCTGGGTACATGATTGCTCAATCATATTGTTACCTTATAGTGTACAAAACTGTCCAGTGGACTTTCAGATGGATGTACCATTTTGCATGTCCGCCAGCAATAAATGGTTGTTGTTGTTCATCTAAATCTTTGCCAGTACTTGGTGCTGTTATGGTTTGGGTTTTAGCCATTCTATTAGGTATGTAGTGCTATCACATTCCTGCTTTAATTTGCAATCCCCTGATGATATCTTTTGATGTTGAGTATCTTTTCAGATGACTATTTGACATTTGTGTGTCTTTTTTTGTGCAGTGTATATTCATATTGGTACATATTTTAATATTGGGTTGTTTGCGTTCTACTTGTTGAGTTCTAAGAGTTCTTTACATATTTTAGATACCAATCCATTATATGTATAATGTATTCTTTGCAAATTATTTTCTTCCTGTCACTAGCTTGTCTTTTCTTTGTCTTGTTTTTAAGAGGGGTTTTATTTTTTAACTTTAATTAAGTCCAATTATCCATTTTTTTCTCTCATGGATTGATTATGCTTTTGGTGTTGTATCTGAAGAGTCATCAATGAACTCAACCAAAGTCATCTAAATTTTCTACATTATTATCTTCTATTTGGTTTATAGTTTTGCATTTAAACTTAGGTGTGTAATACATTTTTCTTTGTGAAGTGTACCATCTTAGTCTATAATCATATTTTTACATGTCAGTTTTCATTTTTTCCAACATATTTATTGAAAAAAAATCTGTTGTCCACTGAAATACCTTTGCTTCTTTGTCAAAGTTCAGTTGAATATATATATATATATATTTGTCTATTTGTCTATATTTGTCTATATTTGACCTATTTGTCTATTGTTTTTGCTTTTTCATATAAATTTTAAAATTACTTTTTTGATATAAAAACGACTGCTGGAATTTTGACCTGGATTGTGTTTAGTCTATAGAGCAAGTTGTGAAGGATTGACATCTTAACTACATTGATTCTCCTGTTCACGAATATGAAATACCTCATCGTTTATTCAGATTTTTTATTTCTTGCATGAACATTTAAAAAGATTTCTTTGTGTAGACCATGTACATGGTCTGTTAGATTTATACTGAATCACTTAATTTTTGTGCTAATGTAAATGATGTGTTTTTAATTTCTAAATCCAATTGTTCATTGACGGTATACAAAAATCAATTGACATTTGTCTGTCAAGCTGGTATCTTGTAACCTGCTATAATCCTTAATAGTTGTAGGAGTTTTGTGTTGTTTTTGTACTTTGAGTAGAAATGTACATTTTACAAATGCTTTTATATTCAAGATTTCGTAAATTGATTTTTTCTTTTATAGCATTCTACACTTTATAAGATATTTTTGACAAAATGGAATGAATGAAGTATATAAATTAAAAATAACTTTTTCCATTATGATTTCTTTTTCTAAGCTTTCTATTATATCATGTATGAGTAATATGGTGACATATTATTCATCTATTTTCTGACCCTTTAAAGGTAGAAAGCATTGTGAATATATATATGCAGTATCACAAATGCATTAATTTTTTCCCCAGGAATCCCTCAGCCCATTCTACTTTTCACTTTAAACTATTTGTATCATTTTCTCCTCTTATTTGCACTCTGATTACTGGTCAAACAAACACTCTTTGCTACATCTAATTACTCCACCAACACCCACCCACTTCTTGAACCAAACATATGTTTGGTCTATCATACCTTAGCTTAACCACATCCCACTTTGAATTAAAGACATTACTCTAAACAAAAACCAAGCCTCAGCTTGTATAAAACATGATATGTATACATCATGTATATATGTTTAATTAGTTTGCAAGTCTCAAGAAAGATTGCTCTTTGTTGTCAGGAAAAAAATATACCAGTTTTGGGCCGAGTACACCATCATTATTTCACATAAGATTTTTGAAATTATATTTGTAAAAAAATTGGGGGGAGAAACATTTTTCAAAGTCAAGGAGACTCCACATTTGACAGTGTCTCAGTGTTTATGCTCTGATCATTTTTGTCTGCTTTACTATGTGTTATATGCTTTGGTTAACTGCACTTTGCAAACAATAGCCACAAAAGAGTAATTTCTAATCATCTTGAGAACCTCAAAGTGACAGATTTAAAGAATTGGTTGTAGCACTGTCATCAATCTTATATGCCATATATTGATGGTATTGAAGCAGAGCTGTTCTCATGACTTGGGACACTCGAATAATTGTACCATGATAACTGAAGCTACTAAAATTAGTAAGAAGGATAACAGTGAACGTAATAAAATTTCCACATAAAATCTACAAAAGATTAAAACAAACATGCTTCAATTCAACAATCACAAGATGTATACAGACTGCACTTATATTTTATGTAAATGTATTTGCAGAATGTGTATATATGTACTCTGACATAGAATTAAACTGTGTGTAAAACAATGATTTCTGAAGGATTGTTTATAGCATAAAAACATGCCCAGAATTCTTTAATTGATAAAAATGTGGCTTAGCATAGTTATACTTTGACCAGGTTTCATTTAAATAAGCACTGCAAAACATTTTTATATATCATGTGCACAACTAAATCGACATTTGCTCTACTCACATCAGTGCAACTGTTTTCTTCAATTTCTTCCCATTATATTATGCTTTAATATTATTAAATATAAAGAATTATAAACCTTTAATGAAAATGCACAGTTCTTCATATTCTTCCTTTGTAATGCCAGAAACAAGATGAATTTCAAAGAAACCTTAAAAGAATATAGCTAAAGATAGCCTGGCTACTTGATTCCTTAGAAGTAAATTAGATTATTTTAAGCACTAATAAATACTTATTGTTATGGACTACTGAATAGTTATCAAGCCAAGAAAATGTTATTGTCTTCATAATAAAGATAGTTAAACAAAACATGAATAGAGCTTCGCTTCCAAGGGTTAAAATAAAAGGATACTTTAGAAATCATTATTTCTCTGTCTAGGACATAAATAATGTATCTAAAAAATATAGTAAGCAATCTGTATAACAATATAAAGCATTGTCTAATTTGGCATAATAACTCTGGAAGTAGTTTGTAAGGCCTGTCTTTTTATTATGGGAGAAATATAAATCTGAAGCGTAAAGGTAACTTGACCAATTCTCAATTAGTGAAAGATCAATTTGTGACAGATGAGTGATTTTCACATTGTAATTACAATAAATGAGACTGAATATTCACACTATGACAATACAGTTAAATAGTTCTTAAAGAACATACTACCATCTTAATGTTTCAGATAATTATCTTCCAAATCAGAGGTCATGAGTAAATTATAAAATTGTCAGGTCATCAGAGTTATTTTAGCTTATAAAATATTTTTTCAAACACTGAAAACTCAACCAAATTACAAGACATTTATAAAGTTTAAAAAATTTCTGTGGAATTATTTAGTTTTAATTACCATATTTACACTGCCGTATAATGAAAAAGTTGAATAATAGTAGGTCTATGGATTGCCTTAAAAACTAATTCTTTAAAAAAATTATTTGATTATATAGTTTATTTTAAAATTTTTGATTAAAATAAGTTGCTAGTATCCAAATAAGTCCATTAAAATATATTACCTTGGCTGGTGGGGCTCAGTGGATTGAGTGCCTGCCTGTGAACCAAAGGGTTGCAGGTTTAATTCCTAGTCACGGTACATGCCTGTGTCGCAGGTCAGGTCCCCAGTTGGGGGGATGTGAGAGGCAACCACACATTGATGTTTCTCTTCCTCTCTTTTTCCTCACTTTCCCCTCTGTCTAAAAATAAATAAATAAAATTTAAAAATATGTAGACACATACATCTTAGGGTCTTATGCTCATAAACTCTTTCTCTCTCTCTCTCTTCCCCCACCCCATGCACTGCACAGAGGTGAGTGGGGTGCTATAAGAACAGGGGAAAGCAGGGCTGCTGCAGCCCCAGAAGTCAGAACACCAAGCTACAGAGCATTGTGCTCAGGTCTTGAAATCTAATTTAAATTCGCTCGGAACCAGTAACTGCTTTATTGCTTTCAATTTCTCTGTTTTGAAATGGAACTTTCTAACCTATGACTGTCCTGTCATTGTATTTTAGAAGAATATATTTCTTTTTTCTAATTTCAAAGACCTATAAATGGAGATTAATTTAGTCCCATGACAGATCATTTTCAGAGTCTCATTCATACTTGATTTAGATGATGAAATTTGGGACTTTTTGAGCTGATTATATTTAGATGAAAGTTTGGACTGAGAGTTGACATGGTAATGTGTTGAGACTGTCAGTATATTAAAAAGGGTAAATGTATTTTGTATGTGGGGTGTGAATTTTGGCCAGTGTATGTATCGTAGTAAGTTTGTGATCCCACTGAGCATATGACCATGTTCAGGGCCTATGAATGTAACCTCATTTGGAAAAAGTATTATTGCAGATGTATTTAGTTAAGAAGGTCAAAATGATCTCTTTCTCTATATTCTGGTGGACCCTAAATTGAGGACAAGTGTTCTTGTAAGAAACATCTAGAACAGAGACAAACAGAAAAGAAGACCCTATGAAGATAGAAGAGATTTGGGTTATAAGTCAGAGGCCAAAGAAAAACTAGAGTGCCAGCAGTTTTTGTTTTAAGAAACAAATGTAAAATAGATTTAATTGCATTCTAGTATTTTCAAGAGTTACAAAATATTTCAGAGCATATTACTCTTTACTACCAAAATGATCAAATACTGTAAAAAAAATGCTTTAAGACTTTAAGATAGTTCAACCACCCTTTTCTCTGTGTGTGTGTGTGTGTGTGAATCACTTCTCCCAAAAGGAAAGAATAGACTATTATGTTGTTAAAGCATCCAAAGTACAAGGAATTTAAAAATTATTCATATTTGACATATTAGTCACTGATTTAGTTTCTTTCAGATAACTGCCAATATATCTAAATTATCTATAGACAAGATAGAAAGACTTTTAAGATCCATTTATCTGTCTAAGGTGACACTGATCAGAAACATGTTAACCATCTTAAATTTTAATTGGTTAGGGCAGATAATAAAAATAGAATTGTGTGAAAGCTAAAAAAGAATTAGTCATTTTCTAAAATAAGTGAAGTATCTTTTGTCAGATTGATTACTCACACAAAAGGAGATTGACACCTAAAAGGATTAAAATTTTTTAATTTCTTAAACTTTTTAAACTGTAACTCAAAAATAGGCATAATTGTATTTTGATAAATTAAACCAATGTCAAAATTTTACACATTTATGCTACATTCTTTGATTCAAATAGGTCAATATTTATCCTCTTAACACTTAATGATGAGACCATAGATTTAATTTCCATATAGCAAAGTGAACAATTCATGTTTTAAGACCTTAAACGTCAGGCCATTTCAACAGAAGCAATGAATGAATCCTAAAAATAAATTAGATAAAAAGGTAATCTTGTAAAACAACTATGGTTCAGTGGTCTAAAATTTATTTCAATTAAGTAAAGAGCTTTTCCTTCTGTGCTGTTTGAACAATCCAGAGATATTAGCAAGTTGTGATTTAGTTGGAAAAATGACTTTTACATAGCATCTGCACTAACCAAATAGTTGTGCTGATAAAGTACTGGTTTAGTGAGGATTATTTTTTTAAAAAACCTTATAAAAGTTGGATACCAATATAAGCATAAATACTGAAAGTTAAAATTTGACTAATAGAGTGATACTTTCTTGAATTTAGTAGCCTTTATTGTGCCATACACACACTTAGAGTCAACATTACAGATCAGTCGTCAGAAAAATACCCATGAATCACCTGAAGAAATTTCCAATGTTGCCAAAATTTAACTTTTTAAAACTCCGTTATAAATTATTTCTTTACAGCAAATTATTTATTTCCATTTTTGTACACATTTCAGTTTCTTAAAAGATTATTTTTTTAAAGTAGAAGGAAATTCTCTCCCAAACAACTTTAAATGATAATGATTACTTTAATAAGAACAAAAATTATCTCATCTACCATAAATAATTGATTCATTTATGATACGGGCTACAAATCACCCTGACACATGAGGATAATCAGCAGAATTTGAAATATATGACTTATTTTGTTCGGCAAAAATCAGTTTGTGTGAAATCAATTATTCTATATTTCAAGACTTAGATTTATATCCTCCAGATAATAACTGTAACTGGTATTATGTTAATAGTTATATCTATATTAGTTTTTAAGTAATACAATACACATTCTTTTTTTTCACTTTGAAAGAATACTTCATTTCCTTTTTCATGACAAAAATAAAATAAAGGAAGGGAGTCCTCCCGATTTTTGGTGGGAGATGGTAAGTTGATATTTATATCGATAATCTTGAGTCTGAATGTAGGTAAGTGGTTTTTCCACTGCCCCTTGGGGCCACTTATCTAAACAGAACATGCAGAGAAAACACAAAACTATGATTTCAGAAATTTTGATTTTATAATTAAAACCATTCTACCATTAACTAGTTCTGTGATCATAGGTAAATAACTGTATGTCACATGAGAAGGCTAGTTGATCACAAGGTTCCTTTGAATTCTAAATTCTGTATTTTGACTGTCATAGTCTCAGGGATCTAAGGGAGAGGAAAGAAACTGGCTTTTGAATTCCAAGAATTATAACGATAATTCTTCATTATAACAGGTAGTCCTTCACTATCAAATACTCTTCAGATCAATTGAGGGAAGGCAGAACTTTGAGGATGGATTCACTCTCACTATTTTGCATCATATAGAGAAGAGATATTCAAGTGTGTGTCACAAAGACGACATGACTAGAGACAAGATTCGGTCATGTGAGATTTCACTCAGCAAAATGCTCCATGCTTCCAGCCTCTGGGGGAGGTCTGGTCAGTCTTTGTATCTAAGTCACCCTGTAGCCAGAGACACAAGCATAGGAGACTGTTCTGTGGAGACCAGTGACCTCCAGCCAAAACAAACAAAAGCATTAGGTAAACATTTTCCCATACGCTGGTGCCATGCAAGCTGCAGGCAGTTCTAAAACAGTTACATTAATTTTTTTAATCCATCAATTCATTTCACCACTGTTTACTGGGTATTTAATAAATGTCACGCTCTTTGAGAAACACTAGGGAAATGCAAAGATAAAGAGGAATTCATGAAGCATCTATACTTTATAAGTGGTGTCATACTCACTAATGGAATAGCATGTCAAATTCAGTGATGGAGATGTGTATGATTTACTCTAGTTCAACAGAGGAAAGGACCCTAATCCAGATTGCAGTAAATCATATAAGGCCCCCTGAAAGAGCAGATACTTCAAAAAAAGGTAAAATGCTTAATGTATAAGTAAATAAGTGAAGGTGCTTAAAGTGGATAAAAATTTGCTCATTGGTAGGACCTGACAAAACATGGTGCAATATTATCCTGTGAAAAGAAGAAGTATTCAGGTGAGAACGTACACAGTTGGGCACAAGGACAACAGAAGTACTGTTACTCATGAAAACCCTGTCAGCGATAAATTCCCTGCCTCACCCTTTGTGAGTAGTGTGAGGGTGCGATGGGTATGGTAAGTATAGTAGGTGCCCTGGAGATTGCTTGCATCTGAACAAAGAAAAAAACTCATCTTTTTCCCCTGTTTACCTAAAATGTGCAAATCAGTGGTCAAACATATTTTTGAGTTGTGTCACAGCTTTATCTTTCCAAATCTTACTCTGACACTCTTTTACTTAAAACCTAATCATCTTGTCCTTCTGGTTTGACATAGAATAATGGTGACCTTCTAAATCTGATTCTTTTCACACATGCCCTCAAAACTCATCTGGATAGATAAAAACAGCAAATTAAACCACCCACAATCCAGGTTTTCTAAGGAATAGAAAATATAACACTATAAACTTAAAACATTGTGAAGTAGAAAATGTTTTTCTACTTCACAAATATACATTCTAATGATCATAAGACTTAAACTTTATTTTATGAGAATCCTTTGGGTTTTATTTTAGGAATTAGAAAGTTTCTCCTTTTAAAAAAAATGATTTTTATATGATAGATGACTTTTGCCATGCCAGTACCAGAAACGTGTAGCCAAAGATTGGCAATTCCATGTTATCCATTATTTTTTTTCAGAATAGCACTTTGGTCAAAAAGCAATGTCTTCATTGCCATTTGTTTCTGCCAACATTTTGTATCAATGTTTGTTGACAAATATATTTGTATGGACAAATGCTTTCAAAAACAAGCAATGCTTCTGTCAAAATAAGCTGAGAATGCTCTTTCCATTTTTTTAGGAAATCAAACTTCTGCCTAAAGATCATTCATGTGTTTCAAAATTTACCGTTGCAATACCACAGCCTCTAGGATACATACATTTATAGTTTTCTCATTTTCCTTAAAACAAATCATTTTGAAAGGATGGAGAGTTAAACTTTCGTAACATAACTGTTAGCATTCTTGGCAGTTTTCATGAAGAAATATTAGTTATATTTGATATTAATACATGTTGAAATGGAGCATAATGACCTTTCCTTTAAAATAAATAATAAGACCATTTATGTTGCCGAATATTTTAGATGTTCATGTGTTCAAAGCCAGTTAAAATTGTTTTTTTTGATATTATTTTTATATAACAAAGAAAAACCCTAACCTTTCAAAAACCTGAAAAATTTTTTGTTTTGTTTTGTTTTTCCTAAATGAGCCTCACAATAGAGTAATTTTTCTTGATTGTGTCTGCAGTTACCAAGCACACAGAAAACAGAAACTGGCGGTCAGGAAAACCATTACAATGATTGAGTTTCATGTTGTCAAATCTTACATGATATGCTTTGAAACATTCAAAGATTGTCACCAGGTCTGCAGTGGGCCATACCATTTATAGAAAAATTTCATTTTTTTTCCCCAAACCACAGAAAGCTCAGCCATTTCCAGAAAGTATGATTTTATGGAGGTGTCTCTGATTTTTGTGTGGCTTCTTTTTTCTTTCACCAGGCTTAAGCATTTAAATTTTTTTAAATTATGTTTTAATATGATGTATCTGTATTGACTTAATCTGCATTAGGTTCAATTCCAGTTATTTTTCAAAATGCATATAATATTGACAACAACAACAAAACACCAAACTTGGCTTTTTGGCCAAAGACAAAGGTGCTCTTTTTTTAACCCCTTTGGTAATTTTCCTACTACAACTGACAAGTATATTACCATCATGATAGCAATTTAATATTAGTATCCAATCATACACACTGATACAACAAAAAAAACAACAACACTCAGACACTTTTTTAAAACACTGCATCAGTTAATCCATATTCTGTAAGGACTTAAGGTGAAGTACCTGAAGTTTTCCTCCCCTTCATCTTGGCCTGATTATAATGGGCGTCTCAAACTCACTATTCCACAAATTTAATTTCTTATTATCCCTTTCAACTTGTTTATCTGCCTACATTTTAATAATTTTTACAAATATTTCCACTGTTCTATTAAGTGAGAGAACAGAACCGCAAGTTCAAAATCTAGTATAGAATATAGTCATTGAATGGTTAGAAAAAAGGGTTAGGTACACTTGAAAATACATGCAAGGTCTATTATTGGGACACATTTCAGTAGCACCTGACTATCAGAAACTAAGGAAGACTACTTATAGAAAAGGGAGACTCAAGTGAAATATAAAGAATACTTACTTGGCATTACTCACAACAGTAGTTGGGGGTGCTTTACACTGTAAAAATATTAGTAGAACAGAATAAAATAAATTGCAAAGATTTTCCATTGTGTGGCATGACAGTGAAGTCACCTGGTGTCCCTTCTGTTTCAGAGTGAGCTGTCTTGCAGTCTTCATTGCTGATTCTTTTTCATCAAATTCAAAGAAAAATGAAGTGTCTTAGAGCCAGAGGATACATTCACTTTTATTTTTCTTCTTCTTCCTCTTTCTTAAAATTATTTCTTTTGGCCTATGGCTTGTATTTAACCTCAATGCTGAGGATTTTCTAGTTCATGTATCCTGAACAGATTTCTCTTTTTCTCAGAGCTCATGATTTACAGATACAGCAAGCCACTGGCTACATCTGCTAAAAACAAACACTAATCTTCTTCCATCTTTCCCATTTCCTGTAAAGGATATGTTCATTCATCCTATTAATCTTACTAAAAATCAAGAGATAACTTTGATTCTTCTTTTGTCATAAGTCAGCCCTAGATACATCAGCGAAGTATTGTTTCCACAGCCCCCACGTGTATTTCTTAAAGCCTTCCTCCTCCATTGTGCCCACGAGAGTCCACACCAAAAACTCCAGCCTCCATGCCTGCAGTTGTCTCCTAAAATGACCCTCTTGCCTTACTCCAGCCATTTTCTCCATAGGTCAATCAAAGAAATATATCCGAAATGCAATGAATCATATGTTTTCTGTTTCATATGTTTCAATCGTTCCCAAGGACCTAATAAAAAATCCCAAATTCACATAATGTATATTTTTAGATTTTTTTAAAAAAATCAGCATTTTGGTTAAGGAGAGGCTGTATTAAAAAAGATAATTTCAAGAAAGGGAAAGAGGTTATTGTAATAGGGGAAGATGGGCATTTGCAAGAGGGGGAAATCTCTGAATATGACATCCACAAATACCTCAGAGGCCAAGCAGAAATGTGTTTTTCTTTTATATGAATGAGTGGAAAAGACTAAAAAGAACTTGGTGTAGGAAGGCGGGATGTGCAATGAGGCACGGCAATCCAGCAGATGAAATGTTTTACCCTTCAATCAGTTTCTGCCTAGAAGGGAATGAGATTGACGTTTATCTAAATTCAGGGACTTAGGAGAGGGAAGAAGCTTAACTCAAGTTTCATTAGGTCAGGTTAATGAGCATTTTATTCTGATTGATTTGAGTATACAAATAGTTCAATTATTTATTTAGCTAAGAATGGGAATTTGAAGGGTCTGTGTTTTGTCTTGTTATCTGTCTTCAGTAAGCAACACCGGGAGGGTGTTTCTTGGCTGAAAGTGGTTTTCTGAAACATGAAAGGATGGGAAGATTTTCCAGGGTTAGAGTGTTCTGGTAATTTTCAACACTGTCAGTATTAAGGTGTTGCATGATTTAGCTTTGTATATCTCTCCAGCCTCAGTTTGTACCTTTCTCCTCATTTAATGTGCTTTAATTAGCAAGGTGTAGTACTGTTTCTTAAAAATCTATTTTAGCTGTAAAATATTTCTATTTTAATGTCTATTTAATAAAATATGTCATTAGTTGACATTATTAAGGAATGAACATTTTATTAAGTTATTTTAATACACAAAACGATTAGACAATATTTTCTTTTTGGATTTTCTTTTTCTCTTAACATGTTTTTTCTTTTACATGTGTGATGGTTCATTTTAACCTGCTGAAGCTGTGTATGGTCCCCAGGTTTTTTGTTAAACAACAGGATTTACTGAGAAGGTATTTTTTTAGATGTGATTAACACTGAAATCAGTCAATTTTGAATAAATGAAAGCATCCTTCCAAGTGTGTGAGTGGGTTATTCAATGAGTTAGGGTCTTAAAGGAAAACAATGAAGTTTCCTGAAGAAAAAGAAATTCTGCTTCCAGACAGCCTTCAAATTCTAAATTACAACATGTTCCTTCCCTTGAATTTTCAGCCCAATGTGCCCTGCAGACTTCAGTCTTTGAGGACTTCCTGCCCTTCCACAATCACGAGACAATTATTTAAAAGAACCTCTCTCTCTCCCCGCCCCTAGTGTTACATGCATTCAACACTGATTAATGGTTTTGAACACTTTTTCATTATATATTTCACATTCACATTGGGATATCTCTTTTGTTGTTTAAATGTTTGCAAAGCTTGTGCCCATTTTTAATTGTCTTATTATGTTTTAACATCTCTTTATTCATTCCAGATACAAGTCATTTAGCAGATAAATGATTTGCAAATAGCTCCTTCAAATGTATAGCCTGCTTTTATATTTTCTGAACAATATCTTTCACAAGCAAAAAGTGTTAATTTTTATGAAGTGCAATTAATGAAGGTTAATTTTTATACTGTTCTTTATTTTTTGGTAAACAGTTTAAGAAATCCTGACCAAAACCAGTCATGAAATGATATCCTGTTTTTGTTCCTAAAGAACTTGTGTTCTTTAAAATATTTCAGAGTTCTATGAAATACTTTGAGACACTTTTTATATGGTGTTAGTGCTGAACTTCTGTTTGTTGTGTATGGATATTCAATTGTTTTGGCAGTTTTTGTTGAAAACATCTTCAACAATTAGACTTACTTTGGTATTTTGTTGAAAATTAGCCTGTCACCTGTTTGTAAATCTTTTTGGACTTTGTTCCATTCTTTAAAAAATATTTCTAGGCTGATATCATAAAAAGTCATGGTTACAATGATTTGATACTACCCAGTCTTGAAATAAAACATGTAGAGTAAATCTTCCATGTTCTTTTTTGAAATTATTTTAGCTATTCTAAGGAATTTCTGGATAGATATATATTTTACAGATAGATTGTGAATTTATACCAAAAAAATGTTTTCTCTTGTTTTTATTGGAAATGAATTGAATCTTTAGATCCATATGAGAAGAATGAACTTTTTAATGATACAGTGTCTTCTGTGTAAGGAACATAGTATGTTTTTCATATATTTATTTCTTTATTTTATTTTAGAGATGCTCTTTAATGACAGTGTTCAATTTTGTCTTGTTTCTGCACCTTTTGAAATGATCATATGAGTTTTACTTTCTTAGTCTATTCATATGATGAATTGAGTTGGTTAATTAAAAAATTTTAAAGAACCTTATAGTCCTGTGAGATGAAATTTAATTTGTCTTGATTGATTGCCTCTTTATATTTTCCTAGACATAGTTTGCTAAAAGTTCTTTGTATTTAATATGCTACAATTTTATTAGAAATTTACCTGTATTGAAGATAGATATTGAATTGTAGTTTTGTTTTCTTACATTAATTCTGTTGATTTTGTTATCAGGGTGACACATGACTTTTTAAAGCAAGGTGGGGGAATTCTCTCCTGTTTGATTTCTAGAAAAAATTATGTAGTATTAGTATCATTATTTCCTTAAAAGTGCGATAGAATTCACTAGTGAAGCCAATTGGTCTGGGGTTTTCTTTAAGCGAATACTTTTAAGTATAGATTAAATTTCCTTAATGTATGAAGAGGTAGTTTGATTATCGACTTCTAGAGTTTGCCTACGTCCATTGTTATCAAATATGTTGTCATATTACTAACAATATTACCTTATTTTAAGTTTTAATATCTACAATCATGCCACCTCTTTGTTTCTGATATTGAAAAACAAAACTTCCTAATCTAAGGGTTTTTGTTTGTTTGTTTGTTTGTTTTTTGTTTTTTGTTTTTTTTCCAATATGGCCTGTTAAAGGGTGGATAGCTGGTACGAAAGTCTAGTTGTATTTTCACTTTTACATTTTTTACACCCAAGTAAATACCCTTTCCTTATCACACAGACGGTAAAGGTAAAGAAGAAGATACCACTCAGACTTAATAGAATTTTATAGAAGGACAATTTCATTATATTATTATAAACCCTATTTTTCATTTATACTCCACAGAAAACTGAATGGAATAAAAATGTTATTGATATGAATGGACATGATTTAGTCTGTTAACTGTATCTTCAGGTTAAAAAAAGAAGCATGAAATATTAAGTGAGGGAAATCACTGAAGAATTAGTGAATTAAATTATACAGTCATATATTCATAGACTCATAGAAGATTATAATTGGGAGACACTTTTGAAATTGCATTATTACACTGACTGTGGAAATTTTACTATATGCTAAATAAAGTTGGTGTTTGATTTGATTTTTAAACATTTATAAGCAAAATATTTTTATTATTTTTCATGATAAAAGACAGAAAGTTGAATAGAAAATTCCAATGTTACTTCTTAAGAAAAATTATTCAACTTTAGGCTTGTTTTATTTTATAAAGGTAGTGGTGGGAGAAAAACTCAGATAAAAATAAGTATTTTACATTGAAACTAACCCATAAGAAGAACTCGTTGTCTGAATATCTTTTATCTATGAATGTAGTCTTGAACATTTTGAGATCAACACATATGGAATAGCCTAAGGGAAAATTACTTTAATATAAGAAATTATCACTCTGAGTGGCGTGGCTCAGTGGGTTGGGCATCATTTGAAAACTGAAAGGTTGCCAGTTCAATCCCTCCTCAGGGCACTTGCCTGGGTTGCAGGCCAGGTCCCTGGTTGGGGGAGTGCAAGAGGCGACTTTTCAATATTTCTTTCTCACATCAATGTTTCTCTACCTTTTTGTCTCTTTCACTTACTCTCTCCCTAAAGTTAAGTAAATAAAATCTTTTTTAAAAAAGAAATTACATTCAAAAATTGAAAATGAAAAATTGTTACCAAGAATATATGATTAAATAATTTATTAAATAAATTGTGAATTATGTAAACTCAGAAAGCCTTCAAGCATTAATTTAAGTCTGTACTAGAAATGGAATGAAGGAAATTTGTTACTTTCTCCGAATATAAAAAAAATAATTCCAATGATTATTCTTTTTCATATGGGCTTGTTTTGATGTTGTTTCAAAATTAATTTAGAATCAAAAGAACCAGGGATAATACTCTGCAACAGAGAACAGTTATATATAAATATGGAAATGGTTATAGATTTACAGATATGTAGGTATAAGTGTTCCTACATTTTCAGATTATATTTATATTAAGTTCCCTCTATAAGGGGGAACTTTAGGTGCATCACATAACTTTTTCTAAGCATATGACAATACCTAGAGAAATTCGAGACATCATCTTATTGTGTATCCTGGAAAAGATTCTAAGACTTAAGCTTTAGTCTCTCATCTTCTATAGACATTGCTTTGTACTTGATATTGTACTTCCTATAACCATCTGTATGTTTCCAACTGGGAATCCATAAACCCTTAGCATGTCTAAAGTATGTTGTGTTCTTTCCTCCCAGAGCTCTCATTTATGGTAGCATTATAGAGTATCCTACTCCTTTCACTGAAAGCAGCAAACAAAAATCTGTGCACAATCTTTTGAGTCAGACTGACAATAGTTGCTGTGTCACAGTTTGCCCTTATATTAGATTTCAACCAAAGTCAATTACACAGTGTGCTCCTTACTGCCATAGTATGAATGGCTGGATAAAGACGAACAAACTCAACTGTTGCAGATTATTGATCCTGACACCTCCAGGTTGATTGAAGTGCCTAGGAACAAAATGAAGAATAGTGTTTATCTGTAACTACTGGTCAACTTTAAATTAACTGAAAATTTTATGAAATAGCACTCGTGAATTGAATTTTTTTTTGTATTTTGGAAATGATAAATAATGTATATAGGGAACGAATTTTTAATTGATATTTTAAAAAGAATACTTGTGCTAGATATTTAAATTTATATTTATAATGTTCATTTGTTAAAAAATAATAAAGTATATATAATGGCAATGAGTATATAAATATAACTCAAAGGAATAAAGGACAACATATATGAACTGAAAATGTTTTCATTTATAAAAATTGCTATTGTTTAAAAGGTATTGTACTACTGACAATTAAAAAAGCAAGAAGAGTTATATTAAAACTTATATAGGATTTTATTTAAAAATTTATTATTAGTATTGTTATTTTATATAATTTAGAGTTAGGTATAACATGATTATAATAAATAACTCTGTTATATTTCAGGGATTATAATTTGCACAATTATGTAATTCAGGTTTCCATGAAGATTAATGAAGACATATTATAAAGTAATAACTGAATTTTTAAAGTATATGTTATAAGTCTAATTTATTAAGGATAATCACAAGCAGACTATGGGTTTATTTTTATTATTGTACATAACAAGAATATCAGGGATGAGAGTTTGGACCTGGTATTACATCATTGCTATCAAAAAACTATGCCCTTGAATCACTAGTGTATGACCTTATTCTCATGTTGCTGGGATGTTTTGTACCTCTAAGCCTTACTTTCATAATTCTGGTTCAAATCATTCAGAAAGACCAAAATTTCCTTTACTCTGAGTCTTTTCTTTAGATTATTTGGATTATTTCCCCAGGCTCCCAGCTCAACCCCAGTGATTATACACTTATGGGTTGAAAACAATTGCAATAGATTCGGGCATGTTTATAAGGGAAAATTGAGTGTGTTGCATAGGTAACCTTATCTGTGAAGGGATTGGGGATTCTTTATTTCTTTCAATAATTAACAAATTGAATTAAGTTTTTAATGAATTTCATCACATAGTGAAATAACCTTGATGTACTAAAAAAAAAAAACGCTCACATTGTAAATTCTTGTTTCTATTCCACTACTTCTGTTATAAAACTGACTACTGTATAACTTATGAGTTCTGCAGCAAGCAAGCTTCTAATTTATCCTTCTCTATTAGTGGAAGCAGGGCCCAAAGCTATTTTGTACTATGATCAGATGAAACTTTCAAAATATAGATATTCTAGTTTCTTATTCAAAAATTTATGTGACATATGACCATACCCAATTTATAGATAAGATATCATAATAGAAAAAAATTTGCATTCAACATTTCAGCCTCAAGTTTTACATATAAGCATAGTGTGCACAGGAATTCTAATATCCTTGGGAAATATTTTCGATACATAAATTATTTTTCAGTTCATGGTTTAATTGAATAAGATTCTTCTCCTTAAGTGCTAGCACAGTTAAACATTCTCTTGAATTAAGCCCATAAGATCTAAGGAATATTCAACCAACATTTTTATTTTTATATATCTGAAGGAGAGGGATCAGGGAGAGAAAACAGGGAAGAAGAGGAGAGAGGAAAGCACTATTGGGTTAATCTTTTTTGGGAATTACATAAACAAAATATAAAACATGAGGGCATTTGTAATAATATCAGAAACATAAAGGAGTCAACAGTACAAAGAGTTGAAAGAGATATACATTCCAGACTTAAATGACAACAAAAATTTTTCTATTGTTAGTGTTATTTCTATATTGTTTTTTCTAATTCATACATATGAATATTTTATTCAGCTTTTCTGAACAAGAAGTGAAAAGATTCAACATGTAATTTTTTTGTCATACCTTAAATAGCAGAACAATTTCAGAAATAGTGATATTTTCCTTTTATTATTATAAAGATGAATTCCCCAATCCAGGGTGGACTAGATTGTATGAAACAAAAATATTCTTCCAGGTTACCAAAACACTGGACTCTTGAGCAAGATCTCAGAGAGATGCAAACAAAGATAGAGGAGCTCTATTTCTGATATTGGTTTTCCTTTTGAAGCATTTTTTAAGAGACCTTTAACACTTTTTTTGTTTAAGTTTGCTTTGTATAACTTAACCAACTAACTAATTAACCAACTTAAACAACTAACCAACCTCCACTACCTTAAACAAGAAAAATAACAGCAAATCTACAGAGGAAAATAAAACAAAAATACCAAACCACCACATAGTTGAAATTTTAAAATAAAAAAGGTTAGTTAAATCAAGAGTATATTTTTTTGCAGTAATGTTTT
The DNA here is from genome assembly GCA_004026545.1 of Mormoops blainvillei. Lineage (NCBI taxonomy): Eukaryota > Metazoa > Chordata > Mammalia > Chiroptera > Mormoopidae > Mormoops > Mormoops blainvillei. The sequence goes on along the minus strand of PVJD01003262.1, from coordinate 71,523 downwards.
ACCATCAGGACAAAAGGCAAATTGTTTGTTATAAATTCTCTCCAATGATTATGCATAGCTCATAGAGTTACCTGCTGAGAAGAGTAGATAAGACTTAAAAGTGTATATGGAGGAGTCCAGTGTGATAGAATATATCAGCATCCCAATCACAAACTTAGAGCAGGTCACTTACATAGCTTTGGGTGGATATTAAAACTAGAATGAAGAATTAAATATGGAGTTAAATTACAGAAGAAATATGTGTTTGCTCTGAATCAGCCTCTCCTTCTTAATGACTATCTTGGTTTCCTCATCGTTTCCCTTCACTTTAGCAAGGTACCTACAGTAGCAATACCTAGTGAACTCACGTTGAGTACTAAGTATCGATTAACAGTTGGCATATGCTATATACACACCCATTTGTCTCATTTATAAATAACTGGATCTAAAACTGATATTTTATATATTTCAACTGTAATTAATTATCCCCTTTATTCTACCCTCATTATTTGTCTGAGATTTTAAAATCCTCTTTCTTTCTTCCCTCCCTCCTTTATTTCTTTCATTTATCTTTCCTTTTTCCTTCCTATCTACCTACTAAAATTTGTATTAATTTTTAGAGACCATCATTGTCCATAAACTGTTCTCCACATCACCACAATTCTTCCAAATATTTTAATAGGAATATCAGTGGCTTATTCCTCTTGCACTTTATATACCTTTCTAAAATAAGAAGAAATAGAAAGCAGTGACTGAAGAAATTTTGTCTTTTTCACAGCTGTAACCTCAGAAAATGCTATGGTGCTGAAAATTTTATGATTTTAGATAATTGTAAAATATCACTTATATTGTATACTACACTTAACTATTTTGCAACACTTAGGCTAGTTTTCTAATCCATTCAGGGTAGAATCCCTGGTTATTGACCCATATTTTCTCAATACAAGAGCATATGATCCCCTTGAATTTGAATTTAAGATTTTGCTTTTAATTGATAACATGTTAAACCTTTAACATGTAAAAATTGCTGAACTTTAAAGTTGTCCATTTAATTGAAATATCTTGTTAATTTACAGAAAATCAATAGCATTAGGCAAAACTTCCCCAATTTGTTTTCTGAACATATACATGCATCTTCTCCCTTAATTTTCTCCTTTCTACCACCATGTAGTTTTTGTTGTTTTGTTTTTTGTTTAAAAAGGATCTGTTTTGCTATTCACATGTACTTCTTATTGATGTTTATTTTGTGTGTTCTCTTCTCAAAGTCTAGGCATTCTGAATCACTTTTGTTTTTGCTATATCTTCATCTCTAGTTATCTTTTATTTAACATAAAAATAGAACATCTCAATTAGTACTAGTAAAATTTGCATCTTCATTAAACTCTTACATGATCTCTCTTCACAGATAATATTTTTCAATAGAAATTTACATTTCCCTTATTAGATATCTAATTTTTTGACATTTGCCTCTGTGTGGACATCAGATTGATATACAAGAGGGAAAATAAATTATATCCAGAGAGTATCAATGTAGATTGGTATGTGAAATACAAACTTCTGTTGGGATAAAGAAGTATATAATGATTCAGAGAAACCTGAATTATTTGAGTGTGGATAAAGATGTCTTTAATTTGTAAGCACCACATAATTAGATTATTAATCATGGTGTTGCTGAGATATCTGGAAGAAATTTAAGTTTGTGTGGGAAGAGGAGACTTTGATGTATGGTATCCTTTTTAAATAGACAATACAACTTTAATATAATAATCTACATATATGTGCAGAAACCTATATCTAATTGCAGCATTAAATATTCATCACATTTAAGCAAAACATATTTGAGGACATAGAACATGGTCTTACAAACAGTATAGAAGAATGGATTTAATTTTTCAGATCTCAAACCAGAGACACCAAGTAGACATTTGAAGATATAGGTCTGGGATAGAGGTGAGATATTTGGAAAATATGAATTAAATAGTAAATTATTTTTATGTAAGTGATAATTTAACATCTGTCCATAAGTATGGTTGCTCAGGCAAATATATTTCTTCTAATATACTGAGAAGAGGAAGAAAGAAACTTCAGGGATTCAATCAGTGTTGGGGAAGAAGATAATTTAATAAACAAAACATGAAAGTAGCAACCAGAAAGGAATATAAAATAGTTTACAAAAGCTTAAAAATGTCTATCAACAATGATGCAGTAGCCATACTGTTAAATGCTGCTAAGAAGGTTAAAATGGATAAACGGATGTATCATTTAATACTATTGTTTTCAGCAGGAGTCGTTTCATTGGAGGTCATAAAAATATATAATAAAAGGATAATACTTCATATGCGCAGTTGTTCTAAGTGCATTAAATATATTAAATCATTTAATTTTTAGGGTAATATATGAGACACATATCATTATTGTAACACTCACTGCACAGATGAGAAAATTATGCCATAGAAGCTCTAAGTATATTACACAAGGTAAAATAGTTAGTAAACAGTGGGGATTCAGATATTAGCAGACTGTCTAATGAGTCTATGATCATGTGTGATGATACCATATGACAGTTTGGAGTAAGATATGATGAGATAGGAAGAAAATTAAAAGCAGATACAAATAATTCCTTAGGAGCAAAGTAAGCCACAAATTTGACTAAATGTAAATGAATATTGACTATATTAATGTCTGTAAATTTAACATGAAGGAATAATTAAAATAGGCATAAAAATAACATATAAGTCAAAGGGTATAATACTTAGCTGAGATATTCCAAGGTTTTTGTATTTCCTGGGAAATGTACATCTGCTTTTTATCAAAATGCAGCTAGTGATTTTTTAGATAAAAAAAACCTAAAATATTTGTAAAGAAAAGCACAAATGCTAAACAAATGCTGGGGCTAGATAAAGTTCAAAACAAAATAAAGTAGAATGATTAATAACTAGCAGATCAAGTAAAAAAATTGATTAATGATAGATTTTATCTCATATGTACATTAAATGTACCTGGCCTCTGTCTCTAGAAAGAATAAAATAGACAAATACAAGGCAGGGATGTTGTTGCCACATAGAAATGTCAGGTGAAGGACAAAAAAAATTACCATTTTAATTACATTTCATAGTTATGGGAACAACAATAAAATAATTCCCAAGAGAGAAGTCCTTCCTGAGTGTGATGATATCATTGGTTAATTTTTCTCAGAATATTTGTTGGTCTGATGTTATAGCGTTTAAGGACAGGTGGACCTACCAGAAAAATGCAGCAAACTATACTAATCCCTTACAAAATAAATCAGTAAAAATTATAGTAATATTAGTAATATTCCCCTTTCTTTACAACAGGATCTTATATTTTCCTTATACCAAATAGTCATGAATTGGGGTGCAAATCAAGTACAGTAATTCCTCACCTAGTGTTACCCAGAGGTTCTTGGAAACTGCAATGCTAAACAAAACAAATATAACTAAATACATTTTACTATAGGTTAATTAAGATAAATAAGAGTTAAATACCTATAGCACATTTCTGGTCACAGAAATCTCACCAACCGTCTAAATAAATACCAAAACACTTCTAATATTAAACAATGAAATAAATATGATCTATAAATATATTTAAGAAACTTTTATAAAAAGGTCATTCTTTTCTAGCCTGCTTATTCCAGTTTGGGTTCACAGATATCCTGAACCTAACTGGCCAGCTCAAGATGAAAGGTGGAAACCCACCTTAGATATGACACCATTCCATCAGAGGGTACAGCACACTCACATGCACCACACACATGCCAATTTACCTAACCTGCACATATTTGGGATGGGGGAGATACCGCACAGTCATGGGAAGAACAATACCTACTCTATACACATGGTGGTCCCAAACAGGAAGAGATTTTTTTTTTATTTTTCTCATCAACTTCATAACAAAATGACTTTGAATAAAATGACATTGTTTGAAGACCTTCTATATGAAGTCTCAGTTAATTATGGATTCCAAGGGTTTTTTTTATAGCTACATATAAGGATTTTTTTATAGCCACATATAAGGATTTTTATTATTTTTACCTAATTCAAGTGTTCTATATAAACAAGTATAGAAAAAAAACATAAAGAGGAAAATGTCCTATGAATTAAATTAAGCTGATGTAGCTAAATATGGATAATATGCTTTAAAGAGACCACTTGACCAGTTTAATCAATATGTCATAGTTTTATATCTTCCCATTTTTAAAATTTAAAACCTTAATCTGATTTCCACAGTTTGAAAGTAAAGACACAAAGGAAAATAAGTGAAAAGTAAATCCAACTGAAATTAAAACATCACCCATCTAAATTGGATCATTGACGTTTGTAAATAATTTGTCAGAAAACATTTAGTATAGAGTAAGCACATCAAAAAATACATAAATGTATAATCAGCTAATACTAAAGAGAAAGAAAAGGTTAGTTAGGAGATTGAGCATATGAAGGCTGAAAAAGCAATATCATTATTTTAAATTGTCATTGACTATAAGATATACATGTCACGGTTCCTTTGCATTTGGTTCCTAGCATTGCTATGGAATTTTAGACCAATGATAATATTAGCTTCCTGCAAATACATCTTCTTTGTTTCTGGACCAGACACCCATAGGGCAAGTAACACTAGGAGACAAGGACGACCTTAGTCCGAGCTCTAGGATTGAAGTAAAAGCACGCTTAAACTCCCCCAGGAGTGCAGTTTTACCTCAGTTTCATCCTCATTCTGAAGGTGTGGTCACATGGGATCCCAGATTGAAACACAAGTAAATTAGACTCGCCTCTTCAGTTAATCAGGCCCTGCACTCCATGTTGTTCCCCTGTTTCTCATCACCTCAAAATATGAAGCTCTTTTTTTTTTTTACAGAAGCTTTTCTGTTTTGAATTGTAAAAATATCTTAATATAAAAACTTCTTCAAGAATAACATATACCAATAACTGCCTGCCTTCTCTTAGGATTTGGTCCACTAACCTTTTTCCATGTTAACACTTTGACAGTCAGATTACAATTATTATTTCATTTTATTCATAAATTCAGTGTTGTTAGCCAAGAGGTTCATCTTAAGCTCTAGTACACTGTTTCCAGAATGATATTAATGTCTGATGAAATATTTTCTTAAAATTATACTGATTAAGTAATTAATAACAAGAGAAAGCCCCTTTTTGTCATATCACATCACCTTTTTAATGGGACTCATAAAACAGGAAAATATTATTATATTTTTATGGAAGATATTTTGGTGGTTTTACCCATCTTTGTTTCTAACTACACAACAAATTTAACCACCTACTACTTAGCCCTACATTAAATACATTAAGATATAAGCATACACTAAAAAAGTATCAAAATATATTTCTCACATATATTATCTTCAGGTAACACACATTAGAAGTCACAAATGAAAATTAAGAAAGCTTTCAGTGATATATACAAAGTTGTAATATTGATGAAAATAAGTCAAACTTGTTCATAAGAAACATTCCTAATACTGAGTTGCATCTGTTCACACGGTCATAGATGTTAATGTACATGAGAGGAAAATTTAGAGAGGAAAAAGGAGATGTAAACTGTGAAGCCCAGAGCTTCCCTCAATTTGTTTAATCACAGAGTAGCATCAAAGTCTACAAAGCAAACTACCGGACATGTCCTGGATAATAACTGGTTTTTATGCTTTGTAGAACTTAGATCAGAGAAAAGAGAGTATCTTTATTTTTCCAACTTCCCATCATCCATTTTGTGTTTATTCATTATTCATGAATAAAATAACAGTTTTCTGCATTAAAAATGGATACCTACATCAAGGGACTATGTAAGATTAAATATAAGTGGCAAAGGAATCAAAGTTTTGGCAGCTTTTATGATACTCATTCATCTACAATTTGCAACATTAATCATTATGCCATCATTGGTAGTAGGGTACATGCTCAGGGACAGAAAGTGTTCCCATTGACACATAGGACCATTACACTTTAATAAAAAATAATTTCCCCTTTCTGTAAGATACTTGTCAAACAACAAGAGAAAGTTTATTTATTTGTTTTAGAACTTACTATATAAAAATTTTTTTGGATAAATCAGGCAAGGAATATTAATTTTTAGTTACATTTTTCATCTATTAAATACCTTACATGATACAATACTATCAGCTAAGATTAATATCAATAACTTTTAGTGGAAAAATTAAGGTCCTCTACAGAATATTCTTTCACTTCCTACATACTTATATCTTTACTCAGATTACATGCAGAGAGGTATAAATGATTCTCCAAATTCCTACAACTTTTTTTTTATGGCAATGAAAAATTTAACTTTAACAGTTATAAAATTAAATATTTTTAACATTATGAAGCACACCATCTTTTCAAGTAGTCAATATTTATTTCAAAATATCAATGATAAATAATAAATAGAATGTCTTTAAGGAGATTGTTTCTTAGTTATCCCAAAAAGAAACCCTATTATTTGGTTCTAATTGTTATTAAGAAACAATAAGTATGAGCTTTGAAAAAAAAATTTCAATCCTTTAATTTTTACCATAGAACATGAGAATTAAAGTGGATCTTAAATATCTTCTAATCAAACGCTTTCACTTTTACCTGTGGAAAGTGAATACCAAATAAATCAATTATGGTATCATTATTTTAATAGGTATTTATAACAATGTTATTATCCTGAATTTGCATTATGTTTTACTGACTTTTCCTTCAGCCTTTGTTGTCAATAAGCATTATTTTTCTATTCTTCAATTCATCAATATTTAAGTTAGCATAATAACCCAAAAAATATCCTTTCTATCACTTGTATAGCCGATCATAGAACATGACAATAACCCTAATCAACTTATTATGTTATCAAAGTCATATGCTGCAAACTGATTTTGTTACACAAATAAGATTTAAATAAAATTTTAAAATTTAAATAAAAGTATAAATTTGCAAACCATCCTGAATTATACACAGACATAAGTTCAGAGCAGCAGTGACAATATAAGTGTTCCACTTGTCACAGTCCTCACCACTCCATGTCTTCTCACAGCCAGTGGGCTTTACTGACAGAGCTGATCTGCTTTTGGAACAGTTTTAATTTCTAACCCCTGGAATATCTAACAACATAAGGGAAGTGAAAACTTGAAAATGAAATCTAAAGAGAGGGATTCAGGAGAAGATGACGGCAGAATAAGTGGAAACCAAACTAACATCCTCCCAGGACCAATCTGGGATTACAACTCAATTGAAGAGAAATCATCCTAAATAACCAACTGAACACTAGCAGGAGAGAAGCCTTACAACCAAGGATAGATGGAAGAAATAATTTCACCACAACGAGACTGGTAGGGAGACACAAGAGGGCTGGTTGGGTTCCCACAAGTGACAGCTAAAGTTCCAGAGGGATAATAGAGTGGTTGGGGAGTTCTCCCTGGGAAATGCAGGGTCTAAACCAAAAATTAGGGTCCCTAGCTTACAGTATCAGAACCGAGAAAGGAAACCAGATAATATCCAACCGTGAAAAGCAGTGGGGTTTCTGTCCATCAGGGAGAGAGGGATAGAGATGCAGAGAGCCTCTTAAAGGGCCAACATAGCAGAGGGAGGGCAGAGCGGGCTAGAGATATAAGAGGAGAATCTGGAGCAGGTGGCTGTGGGGAGACAACTGAAGGGACACTAGGATCCCTCTGCTGAGCCATTCCCCATAGTACAGAAGCCATCTTTCTCAAGCAGAGCACTCCCCTCCAGGTGGCATATGCCCCGCCCACAAGAATCACTCTGCCGACCCTGTGGAACTTAAACCAGGCTGTGGAGTACAGCTTAGGGGCTATATCACCATTAAGTTTAACAAAGCTAAAGTGGATCTCTGGGAGCTCTGAGATTTTAGCTGACCCTCTGCCGGCCGAGGGCTGGTAAAAACCAGTAAGAGTGTGCACCCTAGTTCGTTCTGCGGAAACCTAAGCCCACCAGAAGGAATCATAAACTGTGGATCACTGGGATCTCCAAACAGGTTGTGCTGGGCCAGTCACATACAGTGTCTGACATAGGGCTGCACCAGAGTCTTTGTAGATCTACCTAATACATAGAAACAAACAAACAAAAAAACCAGTCAAAGTATCAAGGCCAAGGAACATGTCCCAAAGGAAAGAACAAGAGAATCCTTTAGAAGAAGGACTGAATGAAATGGCAGCAAGCAATTTGACAAATAGGTTAGAGTAATAATTATAAGGATACTAAACAGCATGAAAAAAGACATAGAAACAATAAAAAAAGAGTGGTCATAAATAAAGAATGCAATATCTAAAATAAACAATAAACTGGAAGGAATAAACAGTAGGTTAGATAAAGCAGGGGACCAATCAGCAATTTGGAAGGCAAGGTAGAAAAAAACACCCAAGCAGAACAGCAAAAAGAAAAAAAAAATAAAAGGAATGAGGAGGGCTTAAGAAACCTTGGGATAACATGAGGCATAATAGTATCCACATCATAGGAATACTAAAATAAGAAGAGATTTAGAAAAGATTTGAGAACTTATTTGAAAATATACTGACCAAAAACTTCCCTAGTCTGATGAAGGAAAAAGACACACAATTCTAAGAAGTTCAGAAAGTCCCATACAGGAGGGAACCAGAGTCCTATACCAAGACATACCATAATTAAAATGGCAAAGCTTAAAGACAAGGAGAGAATCCTAAAATCAGCCAAAGAAAAGCAGGTAGTTACCTACAAGGGAGGTCCAATTAGACTGTCATCAGATTTCTCAACAGAAACATTTTAGACCAGAAGGGAGTGGCATGCAATATTCGAGGTGATGAAAAATAAAGACCTATGACCAAAACCACTTTATACAGCAAGGCATTCTTTTAAAATTAAAGGAAAAATAGGGAGCTTCCCAGACAAGAAAAAGATAAATGAGTTTGTTAACAACAAACCAGTACTGCAACAAATGTTAAAGGGCTCGCTTTAAGAAGTAGAAGAAAAACAAGAAGAAAAAAAGAGGAAAATAGTTAAAAATAAAATGAAAATAAATGCATATCAATTAATAATTACATTCTATGTAAATGGCTTAAATGCTCCTCTCAAAGGACATAGGGTAGCAGAATGGATAAGAAAACAATACTCATATATATACTGTCTCCAAGAGATCTACCTTAGGTCAAAAGATACACACAGACAAAATGTAAAGGGATGGAAATGACAGTTCAAGCAACTGGAAAAGAAAAAATGCTGGGGTAGCAATACTTAAATCCAACAAAATAAACTTTAAAACCAAGGCTAAAATTAGAGACAAAGAAGGTCACTACGTAATGATTAAGGAAACAATCCAACAGGAAGGTATAACCTTAGTAAACATTTATGAATCCAGCACAGGATCACCTAAATATGTAAAGTAAATCTTGATTGATATAAAAGGAGAGATCAATAGAAATACAGTCATATTAGAGGATTTTAACATCTCATTGATGTCAATGGATAGATATGCCAGACAGAAAATCAACAAGGAGACAGCAGCCTTAAACAACACACTAAACCAAATGGATTTAACTGATATCTTCAGAGTATTTCAGCCCAAAACAGCAGAATATACATTCTTTTTAAGTGCATATGGAATGTTTTCCGGGATTGACCACATGTTAAGAAACAAAACAAGTCACAATAGATTTAATAAGATTGAAATCATATCAAGCATTTTCTCTGACCATGACATGCTATGAAACTAGAAATCAATCACAAGAAGAACACCAAAAATTACACAAAGATATGGAAGCTAAATAATCTGTTAATAAACAATGAATGGGTCAAGAATGAGATCAAGGAGAAATCAAAACATACCTTGGAACAAATAAAATGAGAACATAACCATCTAAAACCTGTGGGACACAGGCAAAGCAGCCCTAAGAGAGAAATTCACAGAATTATAGCCTATCTCAAAAAAGAAGAAAAATTTCTAATAACCAATCTAAATTTATATTAAAAGAACTTGAAAAAGAGCAACAAACAAAACCCAAAGTAAATGGAAGGAATCCTAAAAATCACAGCAGAAATAAAACAAAATAGTCTAAAAAAATCAATACAAAAGATGAATGAATCCAAGAGCTGGTTCTTTGAAAAGATTAATGAGATTAATGAAGCTTTAACCAGACCCATCAAAAAAAAAAAAAAAAAAGACAGAAGACCCAAATAAATAAAATCAGAAACAAAAGAGAAGAAATAACAACTAACACCAAAGAAATACAAAGGATTGTGAGAAAATATTACAAACAACTGTATGCCAACCCATTGGACAACCTGGATGAAATGAATAAATTCCTAGAAACATATAGTCTTCCAAAAATAAATGAGGAAGAATCAGAGAATCTGCATAGATAGATTGCACCTAAGGAAATTGAAACAGTAATCAAAAACTCCCAACAAAAAAAGTGTTGGACCAGATGGTTTCACAGGTGAATTTTACTAAACATTTGGGAAGAATTAACACCTCTCCTTCACAAACTATTTCAAAAAATGCAAGAGGAGGGAAAGCTCCCAAACTCACTTTACAAGGCCAACATTATCCTAGTTCTGAAACGATGTAAAGATACACACAAACACAAGAAAATTATAGACCAATATCCCTGATGAACATAGATACTAAAATCCTGAACAGAATAATAGCAAACTGAATACAGCAATACATCAAAAAGATCATACATCATTAGTAAGTGGGATTTATAATGGGAATGCAAGCTTGGTATAACATTCACGAATTAATAAATATGATATACCACATAAACTAAATGAAGGATAAAAACCACACAATCATATCTATAGGTACAGAAAAAGCATTTGATAAAACCCAGCACCCATTTATGATAAAAATTCTCAGCAAAGTTGGAATAAACATAACATACCTAAACATAATAAAGGCCATATATGACAAACCAATTGCCAGCATCATGCACAAATTGACCAAAACTACAGGCATTCCCCTTAAGATCATGAACAAGACGGGGATGTCCATTGTCAACTCTCTCATTCAACATAGTACTGAAAGCCCTAGCCATAACAATTAGACAAGAAGAAGAACTAAAAGGCATCCGAATTGGAAAAGAAGAAGTAAAACTGCCTGTATTTGCCAATGACATGATACTGTACATAGAGAAACCCAAAGATTCCACCCAGAAACTACTAGAACTGATAAATGAATTCAGGAAAGTAGCAGGATACAAAATTAATATCTAGAAATCAGTTGCATTTTTAAATACCAATAATGAACTAACAGGGAAATTAAGAAAACAACCCTATTCACAAATACCTCAAAAAGAATAAAATGCCTAGGCAAAAATCTAACCAATGATTTAAAAGACCTGTACTCAGAAAATTATAAGACACTGAAGAAAGAAATTGAAAAGATACAAATAAGTGGAAGCACATACCGTGTCCGGGGATAGGAAGAATTAACACCATTAAAATGTCCAGGGTCCCCAAAGCAATCTGTAGATTTAATGCAATTCCTATCAAGATTCCAGTGACATATCTCACAGAACTAGAAGAAATACTTCCAAATTTATATGGGACCACAAAAGGTCCCACATAGCAACAGAATACATGAGAAAGAACAAAATTGGAAAAATCATGCTACCTAATATCTAACTATACTATAAGTCCATAGTAATCAAAACAGCATTGTACTGGCATGAACACAGACACATTTATCAATGGAATAGAACAGAGAGCTCAGAAATAAACCCACCCCTTTGTAGTCAATTAATATTCAAAAAAGGAAGCAAGAACATAAAAAGGGCTAAAGATAATTTATTCAATAAATGGTATTGAGAAAATTGAACAGATATGTGCAGAAAAACGAAAATAGGCCACCTTCTTATACCACACACGAGAATAAATTAAAAATGGATTAAAAGATGTAAATGTTAGACCAGAAACCACAAAGATCCTAGAAGAAAGCAGGCAGTAAAATCTTGGGCACTGCTCATAACAATATTTTATCTAATATATCTCCCCAGGCAAAGTAAACAAAAGGAAATTTTTTTTTAAATGGGACTTCATTAAACTAAGAAGTTTTTGCACATCAAAGGAGGCTATCAACAAAACAAAAGACAACCCACAGAATGAGAGAGGAGTATATAGTCAATGATACATCTGATAAGGGGTTAATATTCAAAATTTATAAAGACCTTACAAAACTCAACTCCAAGAAAACAATCTGATTTAAAAATGGCCAAAAGACCTGAATAAACAGGTCCTTTGAATATGTACTTCAAAGAGGACATACAGATGACCAATAGACATGTGAAAATTTGCTCAGTGTCACTAATCATCAGAGAAATGCAAATTAAAACCACAATGAGATGTGGTTTTACAGCTCTCAGAATGGCTGTTATAAATAAATCAACAAACAATAAGAGCTGGTGAGGATGTGGATAAAAGGGAACCTTCTACATTGTTGACGGGAATGAAGACTGGTGCTACCACTGTGGAAAGCAGTATGGAGATACCTCAAAACATTAAATATGGATCTGCCTTTTGATCTAGTGATCCCACTTCTAAGAATACATCCAAAGGAACTGAAAACACTAATTCAAAAGAACATAAGCAACCCTTTGCTCATTGCAGCATTATTTACAATTGTCAAGACATGGAAGCAGCCCAGGTTTCCATCAGTAGATGAGTGGGTAAAACAACTATGAAACATAACACAGTAGAATACTACTATCCTGTAAAAAAGAACATTTAGCCTTTTGCAACAGCATGGATTTACCTGGAGAACATCATGATGAGTGAAATAAGCCAATCAGAGAAAGACAAATACCATATGATTTCACTCATGTGGAATCTAATGAACAACCTGAACTAATAAGCAAGATGGAGACAGACTCATAGAGAGCAGGATGACCACTATGGGCAGGGTGGAGATAAGGAGGTGGAGGGGTTGTGCAAAAAGGAAAAAGGACTCATAGTCATGGACAACAGTGTGGTGATTGTGGGAGGGTAAGGAGGGGCATAAGGAGGTTAAATACTAATTTTAAAAATACAATAAAATTTTTATAAATAAATAAATAAAGAGAGAGATTGATTCAATATGTAGTGTGTTTCTGTTATGAGTCAAACACCCTGCTGAGGTAGTTTTATGGTTATTTTATCATACTGTTTACTCAGAAATTCCAGATGGAGTTTACACTTTCATATGTTATACTTACAACATCTTATTTCATTTTTCTGTCTTTTTTAATTTAAAAAATAAAATAAAAATTGAATGTACTACTTGGCTGGTGCCAAACTATTTGTCTTAATAGTCAAGGACAGAATAGCTTGTCTCCAAAACTAAAGTCTTTATCCATCTGTTTCCAATTTATATTAATAATCACAGAGTAGAGTTTTCTGGGATATCCATGGTCAAGTTTAGTGGGGTTTTTTTTAAAGCCGTGTAACTCTTTACATTGTCTACACATTTCATGAACATTCCAAATGTTTACATACCTGACCTTTTAAAAAATAACTTTGGTGAAGTTGGAAATGAATAGTGACTGTTAACTCTTGTTCCTAAATTCAACAAAAATCTGAGTACAACTTTCTCAAAAATGTGAAAGTCGCAGTACTGCAATCAAATAAATCACACACTCCTTGTAAAGTTCTGTAACAAATCTCTGTTCCAAAACTGAGACAGCCTTTTACTTCAAATTGCTATCACGGAACGTAGAGGGTCTTGCTTGTTTAACGCACTTCAGAAGAGTTCTTGGAGTTACTGTAATGGAATGTCATCTCTGCCAGTAACTTCTGCTCTGAATAAGAAGGAAGTTTACATCCCCTCTCCACTTTGAAACAGTTGATTGCTTGTTTCTTCAGGCTTTTATTCTTTAATCAGTGTAATGACCATACCTACATGAATATATGAAAAAATAATTAATTCCATAAACAGAATCTAAACCAGTGTGTCAATGTCAGAATGCCACTTAAGATTGGATATTGTTTAAGAAGGCCAGATCTATTTGACATTCTTGGAAAAGAAACTGATTCATGACACGACCACTGCCAGAAAGGCAAGCTAGAACCAGAGCTAGAATAGAGATTGCTTTCTGCAAATCTCCTCAGAGACTATCTGCTCATAATTGATACTTTCCTACTGACATAATACCAGTACCATTCTCCTGTGTTCCACAGTGGGCAGGCTGCTGTTCCAACCAGGTCAAGCATGTAAAGCATTTTACCATACCTGTGACATCTCACACCCAGTACCTCAATCCATCTTGCTCTGTTCTATTAATTCTTCGGCACCTGCCAAACGGTGCAAAGTTTATCCACTTTGTCTGGCAGCCATCCAAGCTGTGTCTTGTATGGAAGTTGTCCTTTATAAACTCTGATAATTGGCAGGCTGGAACGGCCTGCCTGTTACTTTGGTTTTTCCTGTCATCCACATGGAAAGGTAGATTTTCAGTCTCAGGACTTTCCCCTGGTCCTGTGTTTTCTTAAAGGTGTGCATTATTGTTTTATTTAAAAGAGTAAAAATCAAAATCAGGTCTACTCTAGAGAAGGGAGCTCCCTTTGATTTTTGACATGGATGCACCCTTTACTTTTTTAAATCACCTAAAATACTTTCTTTTTCTCATAATTTCTTTTCCAGATTGCTTACATATATATTAAAGAATACATGAAAACATATATAACACGAATATCACATTTATTTATTTTAGCTTGGTTATATATTTAATCTACCAAAACAGCAATCTTCAGTCTCTATATTTGTTTGTATAACCAAATAGTCACTTGTATTTCTTGTATACAAGAAATAAAACTTGTATTTCAAGCTTTAGATATGATATAACTTTTCCTTTCTTTATCAGTAAAAATATATTTAGAGCAGAATATAAAGAACTACTGAAGTCATATCTACACCAAATATATTATGGAATATAAAAAGGAAAGTTAAGAAATTGTGTGCCCTCTTTTATATAAGCCTTGTGGTCTATCTTCTTTAATTGCTACATGTTTATTTATTTTTTATTCGCCTTTCTTATCACTGCTTGATATATGTAATAATACCAAGTCACTTGCAGCCCCGGGAATTATTCAGGACACAGGAACGCGTGTGGACTGCTCTATCATGCTGTGCTTCTCGCTAAGCACACGGCCTCCGTCACGGTGCCTCACGCACTGACTACAAATTGCAGAGCTGTAATAATTACCTTTCGCTGACATGCCTGTATGTCTCCAATAAGAAACTGGTTCAGTCATTTTTCATAAACCATAAGGAGATCATTTTTATAAATATTCATAGTCTGAATTTGGGTCAGGCACCAGCGCTTCATTTAACAACCTATGACAAATGTAAGAGTAGCACATGGTAAACCTCACCTACATATGACAAATTCCACATAAGAAAACAGTTAAGTACATAAATAATTAGCAATATATGTATTATAATATATTTAATGTTATATTTTTATCTCATAAAATAGATGTTGAAAGTGGAATGTATACATTACCAATATAACAAGGTACCTTATCTGTTTATATCGATCAAGTGTTCACTTTATAAAATACTAGTGCTACACCTGATTTTTAAGGAGTTTGTTATGTATATATTTTAAATTTCTTCATTAACCATTTATTTACAGCTCTTGAAAAATAGTATAAAATATATATCTAAGTTTATATTTTATTTTGCATTTTGCTGTTTTATATGTATCATAAACATATTAATGACTTGGAGAAACAAAGAACAGCTTGGACAATTATTAATGGCATCCTGCATTTTTATGTTATTAGAGTATAACTCTTATTTTAAAACAAAGTTTCAAAAGTAATTGGGTGTTGCTGGTCATAACAAGCATATGACTAAATAGTTTAAGTTTGCATTATAAAAATATGAAATAATGTATAACTGATTTTTGGTAATTTATATTATCACAATTAATTTTATAAATTTTTATACTCAGACAAGGTGGGTGGGATTTTCCCTATTTTATATGAAATAAGAGCATTTAACCTAGTTTGAAAGAATTAAGTAATTAAAAGGAATTCACTCATTGCAGAAAAAAATGATGCTATTGCCTGTAAATTTAGTAGAAATTATATGTAGTCTTTCTACTCAGAAAATCAAAAAATATATACAGAATTCAGGATAGCTTTAATATTTTCATTAAATTCATAACAGATTAATATTACTTAACAGAATCAATATACATTTTGGAATTTCAAAACAGTGAAAATTTTTCCGTTAACATTTATAAATCAAAACCTTGCTTTAGAAAATATTCTATGCAAAAATATGGGTTCCATTTCTTTGAATATTGTTTTTTGTATTTTCTTGCTTTGTTATCATCATCATATAATCATTATATTTATTATTAGCAGTAGTAGCAGTAGCAGAATTAGTAGTAATACCTGATAGTATGTTTTTTTTTAAATTTGTGCACCTGAGTAAGAATAGTATTGTATTCTAAAAACTATTATTTTTCATTGACTATTATTTATGGTGCTAATTCCTTTATTTTTTTCAATAAGCATTTATTGAATACCTACAGTGCAAGAGGCACAGTTTTAATTTATGTGAAACAAATATTCGTGTTCTCAGGGAGCTTACATTCTAGTTTGAGGAAATGGGCACTAAATAAGATAAATGAAAAATAATATGCATTAGTTAGAATTCTGCTAAAATTTAAGTAGAAAATGTGTCTGCCATGATAGCAAACTGAAAATTACATTTAGTTCAATATTTTGTGTGTGCTTTGTAAATCAATATATAAATAATGAAATTAAAATGTTACAGCATAAAAATTAATAGACTTTCTTAAATTAATCTACCATTAATTATTGAGAATTAGTATAAATATGCTTGCATAAAATGTATGAACAAAATTAAAGTCAAAGTCAAATACTTAGTTTGACATTACACGAAAGTATATCTATATCTTTTTAACTGATCAATATCTAATATTTTTATTGTGAGTCAAATGTTATTTGTGTTGCAACATTTTATAAATTAAATATTACTAGATATTGCTAGTCAATCTAGTATTATTCTATAATTACAAGTACAAATATAAAATTGCACTTGGTTTTCAGATATATCAGTATCCAACTAAATATGTCTCTTATCTATTTATCTCTATCATCTACCAATATCTATCTATCTACCTATCTATCTATCATCGATCTGTCTATCTATTATTTCTCTCCGTCCTTACCCCCCTTCTATTTGAGGGCTAAGTGTCCCGAGATTATGTTTCCTCAGTGCTAATTTCTGACTTAAGCATTTCAAAAGCAGTGAAAACTAATAAAAATATTCAATAATAATTTGCATTTGATAATGCTGCTTAATAGGCCAGGATGTTTGCTGTCCACATCTTGTCTGAGTCAAAACAAACATCTAAATTATAACTTTGTAACATCTGCTTCCTCTAGAGGGCTATTTGTGTGGACTTTGACAGATGTGAGAACTGCAAAGAATGACTGTAACAAATGAGACAACTAATAGTGCTGTCTTAAAAAATTCAGCCCATCTAAGATTATTGAAATAAGCTCCAGACTGAGACTGAGATGACATGCACCTGTTCCTCCAAACTATTGTTCTGGAAAGAGGTAATGACTTTTTAATTATTATTTTCCATCATGTGAAATGTGAAAAAAAAAAAAAGAAACACCACAGGATATTGTAATACCACAATAGAATTTTGTTGAAGGTATCTCGATTTGTGCAAAATCGTGGTGAATTTTATTGTCTGGTGAATGTATATTGCAGGCATGAAAGTGGAAGAAATGAATTTGGTTCGTTATCTGCTTGTGTGCATGTGATTGCTTTTAAACAGCAGAACCAATTCTACAAACTAAGGTCCCATAATTATATACCAGAGTATAACTGGGTAGTCTTGATGAAACTTTAATATCTCTGGGACTGAAAACCTGTTGAAGTTTTCTCTAAATAGGACAATCAAATATACCAGAAACTTGAAAGAGACGTAATCTTTATGGTGAATTCATGAGGTCAACATTCAAATAAATAATTTTTATTTAAAAGAAGAAATACATTTATAAATTTATATTTCATATAAAGAAAAGCATTGCCTATCATGCGTTCTAGGGGATTAAATCTACATTAACCAATAACTTTCGAGGTCAAAACTTTTACCAAACAAAGGTTTTATTGAGCCACATGCTAGCCAGAAAAAGGATGCGGTTCTGGGTCCAGCCTAAACCACCACCAGCAGGGCTACATCAAGAACACCACCCTTCTGGGGTTGATGGGGTTCTTCTGTACAATGAATTGAATTGTTGTTTGGAAAGAATTTATGTTAACTTTAGATAAGAGGGTAGGAAAAGGCCTAGAGGGCCAGTTCTGGAATAAGTGGACAGACCGTAAGGAAAAAATGTTTGCTGATCTTGGTTTAGTTGTGGACAACGGTCTGGAAAGCTCATGTGTAAAGCAGGATGCAATGGTGTCTGGTGGACAGTTACTCTCTCCAGGTAAGAGTGGAAATAGCTCCCTAGAAGTTGATTCAAAATCTCAACATATATTTAGGAATGTGAGCAGTTTTTGTTGGCTTCTCTCTGCAGCTCTGTTAACTAAGCTCTGTTAATTAAGTATCTTTGACTCTTCTTCCCACCCTCTGGCCTGCTGTAAATTAATTCAGGACATCTCAGAAGTTTTTTTTCATGAACATGCCTTTATGAGTGCCTCTATGATTAGTTGCATGATTTCTCAGACTAGGTTAAAAAGGGCATGTAACCTCTACTGTGTTCTCTTGGAACACATCTCATGGACACGCCACCTATCATGGCTCTAGACACCCTGCGGAGTAAGAGATGCCTTAAGAGTTTCAGCTCTTTCCAACTGTTTGAGCTTTCCTGATCCAGGCATTGTTCACGTGAGTGGGGAATTTTCTACACAACTTTAGTCCCAGACACTGTCTGAATGAGAAACTATGATCAATGTCTGATTAGTTGAGCAGTCAATCCTCAGAACGGTGATAGATGGTAAAAGGGAATTTTTTATGTACCTAAGGATGGGGTAGATTTGTTACTCATCAATAAATACTTAGAATATCTACATCAAAGCTCATGCAGTAGCACATTTATGGTGTTTAAATAAAGAGAAGCATAGCCCATCTCGAATTTTATAAAATATATTTTTATCTGGAAATTGGTAAGATGCTTTATTTAAATGTCAAATGCAAAGTCAGTTGCACCAAACAGCTGGTGCACAAAACCATTGCAAATGATATGCTTATTTGCAAATTCTGTGTTACTTTTGTCGATTTAGAACATCTTGAATTTAGCCTTTTGTAAGTATGTATTTTAAGACTTTTTGCCTGATTTTTCTCTGTTTCAGTCTGGACTATATGGATTGCACAGTGGATCAAATGACATTGTGTGTTGGGAATCTCTTATTATGGAATTCTCAAAGACAGAAAAAGGATCTTGTTCTGGCTGCTGTGGCTCAGTGGATTGAGCGTCAGCCTGCAAACTGAAGGGTCACTGATTCGATTCCTCAGTCAGGGCACAGGCCTGGGCTGTGGTCCAGGTCCCCAATAAGGGGCACGCGAGAGGCAACCACACATTGATACTTCTTTCCCTCTCTTTCTCTCCCTTCCCCTCTGTCTAAAAATAAATAAAATCTTTATGAAAAAAGAAAAATATCTTAATAACTGATATCATTCTGACAACAGAGAAAATAAAATGGAATAAGCACTGCTAAGAATCATGATAGAGTCAAAAGGCTATTTCGGAAGCTGGACCTATGCACATCTTACGCCTCTGTTCTCAGTGTCGTTATTAAGTTGCTAAATGTGTTGCTAAACTTGGTGCAAAGCTGAACCCTACACAACCTGGAATAACTGCTGCATAGACCTGTATGAACTTTACTTCCTTCCTTGTATTTTTCACCTCCTTCATTTGAATATTGCTACTAATCAATCCCTGTTAACCTTTATTTGCATGAAATAATTATACTCTGTGGCTTTAACCTTTACAAACACTACCTTTCTTTGTTCTCTTCAGAGTATTCTGTAAGTTGCTACCTGACTCTCTGTCTAGAGTGTTGCAACTCTTTTTGCTCAAATAAAAACCTTTTGTTTTTTAGTAAAGCCTGAAACTCTTTGGTTAACAGTTCCAAGAAACCATATCCACTTGATTCTCTTCTTCCTTCATTTTTGTCTTACCTGTGTTGCCTGTGGTAGACCGGCATCTGTTGTTTATCACTGAAGTCTTTTAAGGGAATTGATTAGTTTGGGTAAGAAATGTGCAGGTAACCACATTGTGAGTGTAATGAGAAGGTCGTCCCGGGCAGGTAGACACATCTAGTAGGAAGGGGCTAGAGGTGCTGAAGATAATTTACAGTGCATAAGACATTATTCAGCCCAATATGTCAACAACACTGGCCTTAAACAATTCTCACCTATAGTACTCAAAGAGCAAATCAATGTTTGCCTGAGGACAGAACAGGTTTATAAAGAGAAAATGTAGGGGATGACTTGTATGTTTATTATGTTGGCTGTGGTGATGTTTATATGGATCTATTTATGTCTTATCTGATCTAATTGTGCATTTTCTTGTGTGCATATTATTGTATATTAGCTGTGAATTAAGACGTTTAAAAAGTCAATATACAAATGGGAATCAGTGTAGGGAAAATATTAAATAATAAAAATATGTAAGAAAAGTAAAAGTAGAGGAACAATAAAAGTCAGAGATCATCATAATCAATCAGAAAAACAGGAGATGAACTTTAAATATAAAGATTGTGGAAGAAGAGAGGCCATATGTGAACCTGACAAGCTCAGGGGAGGCCCATGTGCCAGCCCTACAAACTAAGAGACCTAAAGTAACCACAAAAGATTGTCTAAAATTAAAATTTTCTAACTAAAAGGAGTTCATGGCAGAGAGTCATATCCTAGGCTGATATTTTTCACTAACGAAGGTCAATCTTTACCTTAACTAAGGCTGCCTGTTGTCTTTTTGCATTTAGGATAACATATCTGATAAACATGCCTTTGCAATAACAAAGTAATTTCCCTTTTACCAGGCCCCTCAAAACACAGAGTAGAGGCCACAGATCCCCTCGTTGCTATTATTATTGAGTTAGTTGTTGGCCATTGACTATCCTGCACACCTGTGTAAAACTATGTGTCTTTTACTTTTTATCATTTTACTTTTTATCCTGCCCCAGAGATTACCACCTCCCTTTTCTTTCCTGCCACCTCCCTAATATATCACCAATAGATTTTATGCCTTATGCCTCCTCTTTTGATCGTAATGTATAAATTAAGGTGCAAAACTGCCATTTTATGGAACATTTTCTCAATTCATTGAGGTTTCACTTCACAACAATTATCATCAGTTTGGCTCAAATAGATTCACAACAATTCTGTACAGGTTTAGCTGTTTCCTGCATTGACAAGATTTAGGTAAGTTGAAAGCAAAAGGACAGAAAAACATTTCCCATAAAAACAGTAGACACTATATACAATAATTAATTAAATATCATCATAAATGTAAAATCTGAAATTATAGCCACAAGATATAATTACAATGGGGGGATAGATATAAATTCTAAAACCAAACCCAGAATACAATGAATATACAATTTAAGTAGATATGTTAGAGTTCATCATAATTAAATACTTCTTCATGAAGATAAAATTAAAATGTGTCCCATTTTTTGTTATGAAGAAAATAAATGAGAATGTCACAGTCTGGAAGAACAAATTGCAAACCATTTATCTGACAAAGCATTTGTATTCTGAATACATAAAATATGCCAACAACATGATACTAGAACAGAACAACTCTACAGAAGGATGAGTAAAGACTGATGACAGCAGAAGGATGGTAAACAAAAGAATACTAAGCATATTGTCTTTGAAGGTGGATGTAAAGATTGATTAGGATCATGTATATTAGTAATGTATACTTGAAACCTATGTACCTTATTGACCAATGTTACCCCAATAAAATTAGTTAAAAAATAACATTGACCAGGAAAGTCATAAGAGAACTTTGCATGGTGGCAGTATTTCAGTAGCTTAATAAGAATCTGGGTTACAAAGGTGTATGCATTTGTAAAAACATATTGATAATACATTGAAGAATAACATGTGAATTTTTCGTCAAAAAAAACTATAAACCAATACTGAACTCTAGTTAAAAACATGTAACTCCACTTAATAGCACTTTATATCTAGTTAATAATAATCTGGAAATGTTTAGAAGTAAAGTATACTAATATCTACAAGGGTGAAATACATGAATGTATAAAATATACTGTGTGTTAGAAAAAAGGATTCATATAGATAGATACAATTATAGATAAATATAGACACTCAATAAAGTATAAGCACAATCACTATGAGAATCTAAGTGAAGAAGATATGGTTATTTGCTGTGTAATTCTTTGGACTTTCCAGTTTATGAATATTTCCTAAAACCTTTTTGAAAAAAAAAATCAATGAAAAGGATTGTGTATTTATTGATTAAAAAGTTCTTTAAGGTTTTCTACATATTATAATAAATTTGTGCTTGTATTATAACTCTTATAGTCACTATATACATTAACCTTTAAAATATTTTCTCCTATTTTCTCTCTTTAGTTATAATTTAATTGTCAACTATTTTTTAGGAATGTGCTTGTCTCATTCACAGGGCTTTAGTATTTTAAGTGTTCTGTAAAATTAAATACTTATGATCTATTGTTACCTTGCATTTACTGTTTTTAAATGCAACTTTTAAAACAACTACCCAAAATTTCCTTGGTAATTT
This sequence comes from Mormoops blainvillei, assembly GCA_004026545.1. Taxonomy (NCBI): domain Eukaryota; kingdom Metazoa; phylum Chordata; class Mammalia; order Chiroptera; family Mormoopidae; genus Mormoops; species Mormoops blainvillei. Next base: position 48,802 of record PVJD01003262.1, on the reverse strand, counting down.
TATGCATATTATCTTACTTGGCACAATAAAATATGAGATAAAAAATATTTGCCTCAATTTAGATATGAAATATAAAAATCTTTATATATAAAATATGTATTTGTATGGTTTGAGTTCACTTTACATTTCATGTATGATATAATATAATGTATATTAAGTTATATAGCTAACTGTATGTGCAGTTTTTTGATAGGGGTGTGTGTGTGTGTGTGTGTGTGTGTGAAGTTGCCCAGCTATTATGGATCAGATCTAAGCCTCGAACTCAGTTATCAAATTATTATACCTATTGAATTAAGACAATATAGTGAAATACAAGTATTACTCTTACAAAAAGTAAAAATAAATAATTTCTGCATGTAGTAAAGCAGAAGTAATGTCCAAGAAAACACAAGATGTGGAAGAGCATTGAGAGACCAATGAAACAGAAATCTAGGGTAGTTCTGGAGGTCAGTGTGTGCCAGATAAGCATGCAGAATTAAAGGGAAAAAATGCAATTTTTATTTTTTTAAAGATTTTATTTATTTTATTTTTAGACAGAGGGGAAAGGAGGGAGAAGGAGAAGGAGAGAAATATCAAGGTGTGGTCGCCTCTCGCTTGCCCCCTTTCCCCCTACTGGGGACCTGGCTTGCAGCCCAGGCATGTGCCCTGACTGGGGAATTGAAAAATGCAATTTTTATAAGTGAGGACATGATTGCAGATGTATTTCCCTTGGAGTAGAAGGATAATACAGTTTAAGTCATAATCAAGCAATTGAAAATATTGAAAATCCCCTGTAATTGTCTTGCTGAAATGACTTTCCCAGGGGATGATTTAATAGGCAGCCATTCTCTATGCTTGATTATATCATTGTATCACAGGAGTCCCCAAACAGGGAGCTGCTTAAGTGTTTCTGATCTTCCAAAAAAGCCACCCGGTTGACGAGCAGACATGGACATGCCATTTATTACCCACATTACAGTGGAGTGCACCAATGGTTGCCGGTTGGTGCAGGAGAGACTGCACCTCCTCCAGTCTGGGGCTCCGTAGAAGCCGGTCTCAGACAAAGCAGGCATGTGCCCTGCCCATGACTCTAAACTACATTACCTCAGTGTGTACTTGCAGAAAGAAAGATCAAGAAGCAGTCACACAGGATAAGAAACTGCTCCCAAAAGGAGATTAGGAGGGAGTAACAATCCATTCCCAAAACAATACACATTCCCTCTGGCCGGCCTCATCACGTGTGGTTGAAGGATCCATGTCTTCAGCTACCCCACAATCATTCTGTTTTTTTTAAATAATTATTTCAATTTTTTTTGAGTTGATGAATAAAATAAACATAGTCACTTTTTTATTTATTAAATACATAATAGTCAATGTTCACTAAATGTATCCACCACATTACTCTGTTTAATTTATTCAATTACTATAAATGAGGCATTGCAATAATTAGGAGCCCAATCCTTTCATTTTTACTTCTTTTTTTTTATGGGCTTATTGGTAGTCCAATTTCCTCACCACTAAAATAAAGATATGTTTCTGTCTATTTAGTACAACATACATTTTTAGTAGGAAAAATCCTTAGCAGGTTTCCTGGTACATAGTATGTTATTTTCATCAACATCTCCAATATTAGTGACACATTAAAATTTGTGTTTGTTGCTCTCTCATTCTTGACTTTTCTTGAAATCAGGAATTGTAGATCATTTAACCGTGTAGCCTTATTACTCAAAATAATCTCCTTAATAGTGGTAGGTGGGTGCTTACAAAATAACAGCAAATAAGGATTATTTCATATTTGACAGTAATAGATCTTATCAAAGAATTTATTTGATTTCCCATTAAAACATCAAATTGACAACATCACACATATTTTTAGAAAGCAATATTTAGCTGCTGTTTTGCAACTCCAACACCTAAAATATAATTTATTAACCTATGTTACTACATCCATATCTTGCTAGTTGGTTTCCATGGAGACTGTCATGTTGTTGAGTAACTATTATATTAGAAGCTATTAGGCATTTGATGAGGTTCTCCAGAAAAAGCCAGGTTCAATATAATAAAATGTAAGACATATATCCTAAAAATTTCTTTAGCTTAAAGCATAAAACATTTCCTAAAAGCTAATTCCTATTAGCAAATAATGAGTATTTTACTACTTATGTATTAATTATGACATGAATTATGGACTTTAAAGCTAAAAATCTTAAAATAAATACCTACTTTTCCTTTGAAAAGGAAATAAAATTAGTTCATTTTCTTTTCATTTTAACCTCTAGGGAAAACATCTTCTATTATAAATGTTAGTCGATTCTATTAAATTTGTTTCATATGTCATTAAAATGGTAGAAAAAATTCACAAGAATAGACGTAATACAATATCACTCATGGTTTATTTTATATTAGATAAATCAAGCTATTTTTGTAATCCCTTTTCACAGATTGATATTTATGCATATGTAATACATGTACACAGTTTGCTAAGTGAACTACATATTTAAAAAAATTTATATTTTTGTTCAAGTAGTTTTGTCTATTTCCCCCACCACTCTCTCCTCTCTCCACCCTTAACCCCACCCCCCTAACTTTGTCCATGAGTCCCCCATATATGTTCCTTGACCACCCTTCCCCTGTTTCCCCCCATTTTTTCCACCCCCTCTCCTCTCTTCATAGTCAATTTGTTCTTCACTTCAACCTCTCCAGTTACATTTAATTTGCTTCTTTGTTCTGTTGATTTGTCTCCACTTATAGGTGAAATCATATGGTATTTGTCTTTTACCACCTGGTTTATTTCATTACGCATAAACTCTCCAATCCAACCATGCTGTTGCAAATGGTAGGAGATCCTTCTTTCTTTCTGCTGCATAGTATTCCACTGTGTAAGTGTACCATGATGGGCACCTAGGTTGCTTCCAACACTTGGTTATTGTAAATTGTGCTGCTATGAACATTGGGGTGCATAGGTTATTTTGAATTGGTGTTTCAGGTTTCTTAGGATATAATCTCAGCAGTGGAATTGCTGGGTCAAAAGGTAGTTCCATTTTTTGCTTTCTGAAGTAATTCCATACTGTTTTCCACAGTGCCTGCATCAGTCTGCATTCCCACCAACAGTGTACTAGAGTTTCCTTTTCTCCACAACCTTGTCAGCACTTGTTGTTTATTGATTTGCTTATGATGGTCATTCTGTCTGGTGTGAAGTGGTATCTCATTGTGGTTTTAATTTGCATCTCTTTGATGGCTGGTGATGCTGAGAACCCTTTCATATATCTCTGGGCCCTGTGTATGTCCTCCCTGGGGAAGTGTCTGTTTTCATGTCCTTTGCACATTTCTTAATCGGGTTGTTTATCTTCCTAGAGTGGGGTCATTTGAGTTCTTTATATATTTTGGAGATCTAACCCTTGTCAGATATAGCATTGGTAAATATATTTTCCCATATGGTTGGTTCCCTTTTCATTTTGCTGATGTTTTATTTAGCCATGAAGAAGCTTTTTAATTTGATGAAGTCCTTTTTGTTTATTCTTTCCTTTATGTCCCTTGCTCTAGTGGACATATCAGTGAAAATATTGGTGCTTGGAATATCTGAGATTTTCATGCCAATGCTCTCCTCTAGGACTTTTATATTTTCTTGACTTATATTTAAGTCTTTTATGCACCTTGAGTTTATTTTTGTGTATGGTGTAATTTGGTGGTTGAGTTCATTTTTTTGCATGTAGCTGTCCAGATGTCCCAACACCATTTGTTGAAGAGACTATTTTTACTCCATTTTATAGTTTTTCCTCCTTTGTCAAATATTAATTTACCATGGAGGCATTGGTTTATTTCTGGGTTCTCTATTCTGTTCCATTGATCTAGGTGTCTGTTCTTATACCAGTACCAGACTGCCTTGAATACAGTAGCCTTGTAGTATAGTTTGATATCGTGTATTGTGATCCCTCTGACTTTGTTCTTCTTTCTCAAAATTGCTGTGGCTATTCGGGGTAGTTTATGGTTCTATATAAATTTTTGAATTGTTTGCTCTATATCTGTGAAATATGTCACTAGTATTTTAATAGGGGTTGCATTGAATCTGTAAATTGCTTTGGGTAGTATGGACATTTTGATGATGTTACTTCTTCCAGTCCATGAACATGGCATATGCTTCAATTTATTTGTATCTTCCTTAATTTCTTTCTTCAGTGCTGTGTAGTTTCCTGAGTAAAGGTTTTTCACCTCCTTGGTAAGGTTTATTCTTAGGTACTGTATTCTTCTTGTTGCTATAGTGACTAGGATTTTTACCCTGATTTCTGATTCTGATATTTCCTTGTTAGTGTACAAAAATGCCTTTGATTTCTGAATATTGACTTTGTATCTTGCTGTTTTGCCGAAGTCACTTATTAGGTTGAGTAGTTTTTTGGTGGAGTCTAAGGGATTTTATATGTACACAATTATATAATCTACAAACAATGATAGTTTTACTTCCTCCTTTCCAGTTTGTATATCTTTTATTTCTTTTTCTTGTCTGCTCACTGTGGCTAAGACATCCAATACTACATTGAATAGAAGTGGTGAAAGCAGACACCCTTGTCTTTTTCCTGATCTTAGTGGGAAAGATTTAAGTTTTTGTCCATTGAATATGATGTTGTTTATAGGTTTCTTGTATATGGCCTTTATTATGTTGAGCTATGTTCCCTCTACTCCCACTCTGCTGAGTGTTTTTATCATAAAAGGGTGCAGTACTTATCAAATGCTTTCTCTGCATCTTTTGATATGATCATGTGATTTTTGTCTTTCCTTTTGTTTATGTGATGTATTACATTTATTGATTTGGGAATATTGTATCATCCTTGCATCCTGGGATGAATCCCACTTGATTATGGTAAATGATCTTTTTAAGGTGTTGCTGGATGCAGTTTGCCAATATGTTGATGAAGGATTTTAGCACCTAGTTCATCAGCGATATTGGCCTGTAGTTTTCTTTCCTTGTGGTGTGTTTTTCTGATTTTAGGATTAGGATGATACTGGCTTCATAAAAAGAGTTTGGGAGTCTTCTTTCTTTTGGATTTTTTGGAATAGTCTGAGAAGAATAGGGGTTAGTTCATCCTTAAATGTTTTGTAGAATTCTCTTTGGAAATGGTCTGGTTCAGGGGTTTTAAGGGCTGGGAGTTTTTTGATTATTGCTTCAATTTCCCCAGCAGTTATCAGTCTGTTCTGGCTATCTGCTTCTTCTTCATTCAGTTTTGGAAAATTATATTTTTCCAGGAATTTGTCCACTTCACCCAGGCTTTCAAATTTCTTGGCATATGGTTCTTTGTAGTAATTTCTTGCAGTCCTTTGTATTTCTGTGGTATCAGTTGTGATCTCTCCTCTTTCATTTCTGATTTTATTTATTTAGGTACTCTCCCTTTTTTTCTTGGTAAGTCTACTTAAAGGCTTGTCAGTTTTGTCTATCTTTTCAAAGAACCAACTCCTGGGTTTTTTGATCCTTTGATTTGGTCTCCTAGTCTCTACATTGTTTAATTCTGCTCTGATCTTGGTTATTTCCTTCCTACTAATCGCTCTTGGCTTTGTTTTTTGTTGTTCCTCCAGTTCTTGTAGATGTTGTGTTAGGTTTTTTATTTGAAATGTTTCCATATTTTGGGTAGGCCTGTATCACTGTGAACTTCCCTTTCAGAACTGCCTTTGCTGTGTACCATAAGTTTTGGACAGTTGTGTGTTCATTTTCATTTGTTTCCAGAAAGTTTTTGATTTCTTGCTTGATTTCATTATTAGCCTATTTATTGTTTAACAGCATGCTGTTCAACCTCCATGAATTTGAGTGTTTTTTGAATTTTTTCCTTAAGGTTATTTTCTAGTTTCAGGCCCCTGTGGTCCAAGAAAAATGCTTTATATGATTTGAATTTTCTTGAATTCGTTGAGGCTTGTTTTGTGTCCTATCATGTGATCTATCTTTGAAAATATTCCATGTACATTTGAAAAGAATGTATATTTTGCTTCTTCAGGGTGAAATGTTCTATTTATATCAGTTAAGTCCATTTGATCTAAGACATTGTTCAATGCCACAATATCCTTATTGATATTTTGTTTAGAACATCTATCCATTGTTGACAGTGGGGTGTTAAAATCCCCTAGTGTAAGTGTGTTGTGTCTATATCTTTCTCGATGTCCACCAAGACTTTCCTTATATATGTGGGTGTTCCCATGTTGGGTGCATATATATTTACAATGTTTATGTCTTGATGGATTCTTCCCTTAACTACTGTGAAGTGGCTTTCAGTATCTCTTTTTATGGCTTTTGTTTTGAAGTCTGTTTTGTCTGATATAAGTATTGCTACCCCTGCTTTTTTTTCCTGTCCATTTCTTGGAATATTTTTTTCCAACCCTTCACTCTCAGTCTGTGTAGGTCTTTTTTTCTGAGGTGGTCTCCTGTAGGCAATATATGTGTGGGTCATGTTTTCTTATCCTTTCAGCTACCCTGTGTCTTTTGATTGGAGTATTTAATCCATTAACACTTAAGGTTATTGTTGATAGGTACTTATTAATTTTTCCCTCTTTGTACCTGTGTTCCTGTCTCTTTCTTTTTTCCTCTTCTTATAGCAGTCCCTTTAGCATCTCTTGCCTTGCTGTTTTGATAGACATGTATTCTTTCAGCCTACTTTTGTCTGGGAAACTCCTATTTTGCCTTCCATTTTAATTGAGAGCCTTGCTAGGTAGAGTAGCCTTGGTTGTAAGCCTTTACTTTTCATTACTTGTAATATTTCTTGCCATTCTCTTCTGGCTTGGAGTGTTTCTGTTGAGAAACAGGCTGCTAGCCTTATCGGAGCTTCCTTGTATGTTATTTCTTGTTTCTCCCTTGCTGCTTTTAAGATTCTTTCTTTGTCTTTAAAACTTGGCATTTTAATTATGATGTGTCTTTGAGTAGACCTCTTTGGGTTCGTCTTGACTGGGACTCTGTGCTTCCTGAACTTACATGGTATTTCCCTCTCCAGGTCTGGGAAGTTTTCTGTCATTATTTTTTGAAACAGGGTTTCTATCCCAGGCTCCTTTTCTTCTCCTTCTGGTATTCATATGATTTGGATGTTCTTGTGTTTCATGTTGTCTTGCATTTTCTTTAAGATTATCTTCATATTTTTGGAGTCTTTTTTTGTGCAGCTGCTCTACCTAGGTATGTCTTTCTACCTTATCTTCTAGCTCACTGATTCAGTTCTCTGCTTCATCCAGCCTGATTGTAATTCTTTTGAGTGTATTTTTTATTTCAGAAATTTTGTTTTTCATTTCTTCCTGGTTCTTATTTAAGGTTTCTATTTCCTTTTTCATACTGTTGTAATTCTCATTCAGTCCCTTGTAGTTGTCTGAATTCCTTGAGCATCCTTATCACCATTCTTTTGAATTCTGTATCTGATAGTTTGCTTGCCTCTGTTTCATTTAGCTTTTAGTGGGGAGTCTTCTATTCCTTTTGATTGCTTGTTCTTTCTTTGTCTCCCAATTTTCAGGGATTCCTTTTGTTTGGCTCTGTGATTCCTGCTGCTCTGCTTTGCCAGCTATCTTCATAGAATGAACTTCTGTGATAGGAGTTCTGTGGGACTCAGTGGTGTGGTCTCTTTGATCTCCTTGTCTGGATGCTTTAGGTTTCCCTTTCTTCCATTTGTGTGGTGTCTCTTCTTGCACGTGGGTTTTTCCTGTTGGTGGCTCTTTTGTTGGTGGGTTCTCTCCTCCATCCATTTTCTATTGTCCTCTGCAATTTTTGGCTTCCAAACTTCAAATAAGTTGGAATTTCATTGGATGATCAGTGAGTCCTTCAGAAGATCAACTAGGAGTCCCAGTTGTGTGCATGAGCAAGAAGGTTTAGCTCCCATCTAATTTGCTGCCATCCTCTGACCTCCTAAGTTGAGCTCTTGAGTGGGAATTTCTATCATTCAATGTTCAGGGAACCAGAGAGCAGGATATAGGCCTTCAAATCTTTAAGATGGTTGCTTCTTCCACAATGTCCCATTCAAATATTAGCAGATGTTGTCATTGGTTCTCCCTCATGGCCACTGGTCCGTTTTTCACTACTGCAGGTATTTTGCCGAACTTATTCCCTGATTGGGAGTGTGACAGTCAGCCTGGTCTCTAGCAAAGCTGGGTGCAAGTGCTCTGGAGATGCCTGAGGAGAGACTGGGGACAGAGGCTTTGGGGAGAGAACAGAAAGTAGCCGCCAGGATCCTGGTGCTGAGTCATCCCCTCAATGAACTATATTAAAATGAATTATCATTTATCTTTGTATGGACTTCTCATGATAGTCCAAAATTTCTAAATTATCACAAGAGTCCATATAATTATTTTCTGTACTTTTAATTTAGAGAGGAAAAAGTCAAAAAGTCACAGTTAATTTCTCTGGTACTATAGTTTACATATCTTATTTCATGGGCAAAATTATATTTTATTGGTGTGCTTGGTAATTTTATTTTAGAAGTTTATTATGTAGCAGTTTTGGTTTTACAGCAAATTTAAGAGAAAGGTAAAGATTTTCTTATATACTTCCTACCCTCACATGTCCATAGCTTCCCTTGAAGCAAATGAGAGAAAAAATCATAAACAAGTTTAGAATGTAAACAGTGAGAGGAATAAAGACCAAGGGCAAAATCTTGGTGAAAGTGATAAGTGTCTGAGGGTTACCTGGGGACAAAAGTTAAATAAGTGTGTCAGGGAATACACTTAGAATAATAGATCTGATTCTCAGAACTTTTAGTTTCTGGGCTTGTTAGGGAGACAGACCTGAGTCAGGGGGCTCCCCACCCCTGCCTCAGTTCTTGTCTTGCTTGCAAGAGACAAATTCAAGCAAGAAACAATACATGTTGTAGAAATGAGATGGCAAGTTTATTTATGAAACTCATATGAGCACAAAGCTGAAAGCAGTCACCTGGCTAGTTTAAAGGCCCCAGGTATAGAGGAAATAAAGTTGTTAGTTAGTTAGTATGTTTGTTCCATATATTTCAGCCAAGGCTACAAGTGGGTACTTACTTAATCTAAGTATGCCAACTATTGAGGTTCAGGGTTTATATACCTTAGCTAGCTTCTAGAGGTACCCATTCTTCTCCCCTTGTAGACCTTGGAATTAATACAAAGGCTTGCTTTCTTAGTTAGTAAAGGTTTTCTGTTTAATTAGTGAAGTTGTTACAAAGGCTCCCTTTCCCAGCCCAGAAACTCAAGGTACCCCTCTCTTCCTGTGCTATTTCTGCTTGTGATATTGTGGACACCCAGTAATCTTAGTGAGATTGTTATAGACACTTACAGAAACCCCCCCTTTCTCAGCACAGTCTCAAGGACTTCCATTCTCCTACGCTATTTTGCTTGTGATGCTTGGGAAACCCTAATCTAACCAGGCTCAGGACTACTGAGTTAATTGGTGAGACTTGTTTCCCTTTTGCTTCTAACCTTCTGTGTTAAGTTTTGTCAGATTGTAATGTTAGGGCCCTGTTTTATCTCCCCTCTGGCTGCTCATTCTTAGCTGCTACTTAACATTTCCCCCCTCTAGTAATAGGAACTCAGATCTTTGGGGATTTGGGCACAACCGTTCTGACTGCTTCTTGATGAAAAAAGACATCGTCATGGTTTGGTTTCCTATACTAGCTGGCTGTTGGCCAGAGGAGGTATCATGAGTGATGTTCTTCTAGCTGTCCATGATGACAGGTTGAAAGCTGTTGGCTTTTTTTTTTTAAGTGGGGATGGGCTAGAATTCCTGAAGGTTCATGATGACAAGGAGTTGTTGTATCCTAGAGTGCACAAATTTGACACGAAGGTTAAGGAGGCATGGTCTAAAGATGAGTAAAATTATAACTGTTAAGGACCCAAAGAGCAGTCAAAAACAAGTAATGAAGGGGAATGTAGCCATTAAAGCATCCCAGATTGAACTGGCAGTAGGGTTTCCTTTTCCAAAAGTACGAAGCCTGGTAACCTTGTCATAGATCTTTTTGATGTCCTCCTCTACCTGGCTTGAAGAATTGATGAAAGCACAACAGGTTTTGTTTATGGTTATATATACTCCTCCGTCTGATGCCAATAGGTAATTGAGAGCTAGTCTGTTACATAGTACAACATTAACAAGAGAATTTGGGGACAGCTGTAAGTCTTTGAGGACACTGCCAGTACTTTTTCTAGAGCACCTATGTTGTCTGTTAAATTTCTTAGAGTGGTCTCATGGCTGGAGAATCCTCCCCATGGAGTTGCTAGGCCAAGAACTGCCTCTAATCTGGCTCAATGAGGCCAATGGTCCTTTTATTCTTAGGGTAAATGGCATTGTGAATGGTAACAAAAATCCTTGAGGGACTAAGGGAACTTAAGTTTCATTGGCCTTGAAATTGAGTGTTATCGATACAAGGGTAGGCCAGAACAGGCAAACATTGCTGGAATTTAGTATAAGATTTACCACTATAATGTAGGTTATTTTGAGGGTTTCCACAGAGGAAGAGGTATCTGTGAGAAGTGCATGTCTTCTTGGAATACATTGTCAAAAACCAGGTTTGTAGGGTTGGACCCCAAAAAGGGCCTCCCTTGCTGTCAAGGGAGAGGGGTTTCCCTTTCAGGAGAGGGTCCCTTGGCTCTGTGGGGGTTCTATGTGCTGTGGGAACTTGGTAGACAAGCTTCCAATTAACATTAGTTTCTCCTTACCAATAGCTGAAGGTATTCTAGGGGTCATTTTGGTAATTAATATCTCAAATACCTGATTGGCTCCTGTGGCTTAGTGGATACTAATGAGTTAGATTAGAGGTGTAAGAAATGTCACTAGAAAAAGTCATTGGATATATCAGGGATGGGAGAAAATTATCTAGCGATGACTTATTGAAACATTCATTAGATGAAAAGTAGTGACAACAGGGTTCTTTAAAGATCTGACATGAAAGCCTTAATACTGACTGGTTATGAGTTTGATAAATGATTGGGATGATACTGGTGCAAGAGAAGCCACCTGGAACTGGAGAGACTAGTAAAGGACTGATTTAAAAGTTTGGGGGACCCTGATAATAGAGTCAGATTTAAGCTAAGGGTTGTTGTTTGAAACTGAGGTGGAGTGCTACTGTACTCAGCTGTTTATGGCAAACCCAGCAATCAGAAACTTGATTTCAAGTAGCAATAACATTGGACATTTATTAATATGTTTGCCTCCCATTCTCCTTGTAGGGGTTTGAACACAGTAGGGTTGTGGAGATGAGAAAAATAAACATTATTGGCTAATGGAAGGGGAACCTGGGGTTTCTGAAGTTCAATAAACAGAAATGCAATAAAGATAATTATAATAAGGTTTTAGTTAATATTTTACTTATTTGTAATAGGTATTTTTTTCTTGAAGAGTAATTTGAGATCCTCCACCAGCTTACAGGAGAAGGTGGTATCGCTATGCTGTTTGGAAAGTCCTGAAAGAGTTGGCTCCTTCCACTGTTTAACTTGAGAGTGATGTATCCAGCTAGAGATGTCAGGGACCTTGATGGCTGTTGGGTAAGACATAAGAACAGGGAGGTGTCCTTTCCACGAGGGTTGAAAACACTAATGCATGATAAAGTGAAGGAAATAATGTGTGTTAGGAAGGTTGTTATGAGAATCTAAGCTATCTTATTCACTAGTTGAATTATTCTGTGACTTTTCTTTATTCTATAAGCCTAAATTTTTTCATTTCTATAACAGGTGGAAAACAACTGATATCAATTGTTGTGGGTGAATATATGGTTATAAAGTCCTCAATAAATAGAAGTAGCTCCAGTAACTTTCTCCAAATAAGAATCTTTACTGTTAATAAAAATATTAAATTTAAAAATATTTTGCATTATAACTATTATTAAAATTGTTTTAGTTAGAGACCAAGGTAAACATTAACTATTATCATTTAACACTTTTAATGGATATTAAGGTCAAGATATACTACTCTTGACTTTTTTCTATTGTTTTTAAAAGTTTTCATCTCAGCAAGCTTTTTGTTCTTATTTACTGGGATTAATTAAAATGGTAGAATTAGCTAGAATTATTTATTGGGCTATCACATTATTTGGATAGCAAATGAATGAAGTTCATAAATATTAAATATCAAGAAAAGTTTTTTTTTTTCCTGTTTGGAAGAAATACATACATACACAAACATGCACACTAAACCTGGAATATCTCTTTGAAAATTTTCTGGTATCTGCTTTTAGGTTCTGTATCACCGTGAATGTGGAGATACATGGAGGTCTTTCAAGAAGGTATCCAGCCATGTAATATGAAAAATAGAGACATTTATTGAATAAGATACAAGATAAAAGAAACATTGTACATAGGACAATGATGCCTCAACCCCCTTCAAACTAGGCACCTTGGGACCTCACACAGTTCTCCTAGTTGCCATCAGCTGCCCCGTAGTACTTTCCTGAATCTCATTGATGGTCTGAAATTTATTCCCTTTCGAAGGTGATTTTAGTTTTGAGAAAAACCAGAAGTCTCAGGGTGCCAAATCTGGGCTGTAGGGGGGCTGAGTCACCTGGATGATTTGATGTTTCCCCAAAATACATGAGATGTGATGCATGAACAGGCACATTGTCATGATGAAGCTGTGAACCACCAGTTGCCCGTAGCTGGGGCCTCCTGAATCATACAGGTAGTTTCTACAAAGGAATGTTCAAGCTTAATGCAGAATGTGATGCAGATTCATTGTTGTACTTGCTCAGTGATGGTGAATGTGACAGCCACACAGCACACATGCTCACTCAACAGCATCTGCTGCCCCCACTGACTAGTACAGTGAGGTTGTCTTTGTTCACACATGCACATTCCAGTCCACTCTCCTTGGCTGCCAGGTTACATTAATGTAGTGCAAATCATCCTCATTATATTAGCAATGGCTAGACTTTTTCTGGATGACCTTCATTTCTCCTTACTAACTGTTTAGTCAGTTTCCAGAATTGAATTAACATTTCAGTTGTTAATTGAAATTAACATGGTGGTCAGACATGTGAGTTCTATGAGTTGGAGCATCATTTACATACATTTTTTTCACAGTTTAGAAAACAATCAAAATACAGTTATGAAGGAAACTTATCAGTCATTTTATTGTATTTTGAATCAGCCTTGCTCAACCCTTTCAGATAAATGAAACAAAACAAAAAAAATTAACATTGTCTAATCCCTTTAAGGGAAAAGTGGGAACTATTGTTTCTTCAGGATCATTGGATCTTTCAATACTAACAAATTATCGTATTAATACATTTCTTTCCAACTCTCATACAACAGTACCTCTAAAAAGAATTATATCAAAACATTACTTTTCATTTCTACATTTTCCTTATTAGAGTGCACCTTATATTTTACTTGCTTACTTGGCCAGCATGTTTTCTGATCTGCAAAATCTGCAATGGTAAAACAATATGACCATTGCCCTTAAGTAATTTATATTCTGGTGAGGCAACAGAACAAGTAATTATAATGCAACATAATTAATTAAAGTTGAAAATATCACTTACTGTACCTAGGCTCCAGAAATTATATTTTCATCACATAACTATATATATTCTGAGAATTATGGATATATATGATAGTGTACTTAATGAAATTTTGGTATTAAAAATAAGCATCTTGAAAAAATGACATTTTAAACTGATTAGTGAAAATAAATTTAAACTAAGACATACAAGTAAGTTATTTGGGTTCTTGGGAGATAAGTGGGTGGTAGAGTTGGGAATGGAAGAGAATTTTAGCTAATAGGAAAATATAGAAAATTAAATAAATGGAATGTAGTGCATAAATCCAGGGAAAATATGGTCCATTGTGAAGTATGTAGTTTAAAAGATGCTCATCCTTCTCTTCAGTGAAAACATAAACATGCCCCTGGATGTGGAAGACTCTAAATAAATTTATATTACCTTGAAAAGAGTTTAATTAGTCAATAATATAAATATGAATATAAATACCTCTATATATGTATATTCACACATATTATCATACTTTGAGCCCATCGGTCACAAATATCTAGTTAATTTTCCTTAATGTAGAGCTATTGTCAAATAGCAAAAACCACATTTGTTCTGGCACCGTTTCAACTGAGTGTAGCACGTGATTAGTTCTCAGCACTAGGATGTTAGCAAAAGTTATGTGTCGTTTATCAGGTATTATAAATGGTTAAAAAGTGGGCATACTTCTCCCCAGTTTTATCTCCTTTCATAGCAACCTTAGAAGCTACATGCCAAAACGGCGGAGCTACAGAAAAAGAAGTGTCTTGTTCCTGAATTAAATGTGGAAGGATGCCCACCATACAGCACACATAAATCACACATACTTCCGGTTTGTTCTGTCATTAAATATCGTGATGGCTTTTCAATACCACTGCCATAACTAATACTAGCATTAGTACCAGAATTTGTGTACTGCCTTATAAGTATCTGAAAATATTTGGCACTAGTTTAGCAGTTGGATTGAGAACAGCAGGTTCTCATATTGAAAGCTGGAAAACTATACAGTTATGTGATAATGTGAAAAAATAATTGGTATAAATATTTATTCTGGGTATAATTGCTACCACAAACACACTGAACTTATACCTCTAGGGGGAAGAATTTGGATAAGAATTTTCATTGTAGTTTTGTTAATCACTAGCTATTTTTAACAATATGTTAGAAAAAATAAGTGAGGTATAAATATGTTATTATAATCCATTTATATTTTGGTAACCTAGCACAGTATTACTTAGTCTAAGATGATTGATATAAAATAAGTTCTAAAAAGGAGGAGCTGCTCTGATGATACATCTAAAATATGAGTTGTCCTAAAAAGTTATGTTAGGGAACCATGTTGGAGGTTGAAAAATCAAATCACTCTTTAAAGAGTAGTCAAATATGTGTTAAAACTGTCTCCTGCATAAGTGTAATGTCAGCTGATATGACTATTGATCTTAGCCTAAGTTGACTGATAAACTCTTTCTCGTGGCCACAAGATAGCTGTATTAAGTTATCAGAGAAGTATGGGGCTAAGCAAGGAAAGAAATGTGTGAGTCCTGAAAGTTATGAAAGGTAATAAATTTGATTTTTTATTGAAATAGGTAACTGAATGGAAGAAAATTTACCAGAAACTATTAAATTTTTGAAATAATTTTACTAATACAGAAATTATGGATATTTTATAATATGAGCCTTTATAAGTCCCTATAGCCCTCCAAACATGCAGCAATAAGAAGAGGTCCCTAAATATTTCATATACCTCAGTACCTGCTTAAGGTATTGTCATGGAGGATGGTAAAGAAGAGCCACTTGAATGATGGAGACAAGATCCAAAAAATAACAATGAGAAAGAGAATTCCTCCCTGAAAGTAGAATGCAGTTCAGTGACCCAGTATTGATTCTCTAGCCGAAATATAAAGTGGGGCCATGAGTAACTCACTAGTTTAAAGTATTACAATAAAGCAGCAATGAAGCAGGTTTTCCAAGGATAAAAATTTACAAGAACATTCAGTCATACTTTTTTGGAATATTTTCTCATCATAGATACGAGGTAGCCTGTAGTCAAAAGGGAGTAGAAGACATTAAAAGGCAGCTTACTTTCAGTTTAAGATTTTGTTGACTGAAACAAAATAATTAAAAGGAAATAAAAATTGAAAGTTTATAAATTTGTGTGAGACATAAAGATGACTCAGTAAGACATAGAGATTAATGTATGCCACCTCCCAAAGTGGTATAATTTCATCAGGTTAAAAGAAGTTTTCAAATGTTACTCTTTGAAGGAGGCTACAAATCCTAAAGTGGAATTTGTAGAGATGCAGCAAGCATTCTTCAGGGTTATCTCATAAGGACGCCCTAAAAATTTTGCAACCACTGTATGTCATTCTCTCAGACCTAAAGTAAATAAATATTCATGTATATATGCATGTATACACACACATACATGTATGTATATATACACATACATGTATGTGTGCATGTATGTGTATACATATACGTGTGCATGTATGTATACCTGTATATATGTATGTGCACATACATATACATGTATGTATGCATGCATGTGTGTAATACATAAATATTTATGTATATATACATGTATGTATGTACATATACATGTATTATAGATACATGTATCTGTACATGTATGTATAGATATATAGGTATGTGTATGTCCTTGGTGGCCTCACAATATATATATTTTCTTGATTTCCATGTATTCTAATTCTTCCAAACAGCACAAAGCTTCAGCAGGAATGTGCGTCTAGATTTTACCATGTGCTAGGCTCCAGAAATCGAATTTTCATCACATAATTCTATATATTCTGAGAATTCTTTCATTTTTAGATGTGTTTAAGGTGAGGTTGATTTGATGAAATTCTAATTTGACTTTGAATCCTCAAATAAGGACCTATGAAAGACATAGTGTTGGATTATTTAAAATTTAGAAGATACTGAAGAGAGAACTCCATTCCCTGGGTACTGCTTCTGCTAAAGGGACCCAAGTTCTCTCCAATTTCTGTCTTGTTAAAACCGAGTAATGCATACAAGACAATGTTTTGGACTTTAATATTTGGGATAATTAATTGTAGGAGACTTCATATTCAGTCATAAGTATATATTTTTGCCTTTCATAAGTAATAGAGGTTTATACTTCAAATTGATTCATGTTTACACATCAGCATTTTGTTATCTGAAATATTTAATGCTTTCATTTCCTTTCATAATATAATAATCTTTTGTTAGCTGTATTAGACAGGGTACTTGGAAATGAGATGGGCAACATACTAGGAACTGAATGTCCAACCAAAAGAACGATGTGATCTTGGGATTATTTTAATTAGAAGATATGGGGAAGAGTAGCTAACAGTTAAGAAGGCAAAAAAATAATAATAAACTAACTCAAGGCATATATTTTAGAAAAATTTATATGTAAATTTTTCAACATAAAAGTCAAGTTTTAGAGGTTATGTGTCTTTGGATATCATTTTATAAAGGTGTGTACAATATTTGATATTACTTAATAGTACAATATACGTAGTAAAAGCATAGCAACTGGAGTTTAAACCATGTATATGCAACTCAAAATACTGGTTAGATCTGAAAACAAGGCAGTTGGGTGAAATGAGGAAGATATGTAAATCAAGGGGGGTTTAACTCTATATGTAAAGGTTTCCTCTTCCTTTATTCTAACATGTATGTTAAAGTCTATGGACAGCCACATTTCAGATATATACTGTAGATAACTTATTCGTCTAGCTAGGGCATTTAAAACATCTTTAATTTTAAATTTAGCTATGTATGCCTGAATATTATTTTACACCGATTTTTGGGACACCGTGGCAAAATCAGTTTTCAGGGGAAATCTGCAGGAGAGGCATTTATAACTTAGAATGAGTTCTTCCATTATGTATTTGAACAATTTTCTATTCCTCTTCTTTTGATCTTTTAATCAGGGTACATTAGCACAGCATCATTCCTGCTTTTTGTTCCTCCAGTTCTCTCGTTTTTACTACATTGCTCTTATTTTTGTTCTTTTTCATTTGGGCTTCATTTTAAGTTTTTCTTCGGAGCAGACATAGCTTTCTGCTATGTTAATTTCATTATTGATGTTCAAAGAAAGGTTTACATTCTGTTATTTATTTTAGTGCCCTAATCTACTTTCTTTTTATCATCTGGCTTTTATTCACCCTGCCTCGGAAAAAAAAAAAAAAAGCAAAATCCCTTTAAATAAAGGACTGCTACTTCCTAAGTTTTCTGAATCTATTCTAATGTACTTGCACAACTACTGTACCATTTGTTCCATTTTGCTCATGCTTGGGAAGTGCTATGAAGTTAACATGTTTACTTCCTAACCTACGTACCTTAGAATGTGACCTTACTTGGAAATAGTGTCTTTGAAGATGATCAGGTTAAGATAAAGTCATTAGGGTGGGTCTTAATCCAATATGACTGTCTGCCCTTATGAAAAGGGGAAACATAGATACATAGATACACACACAGAGAGGAAGCCATGTGAAGATATGCAGCCCCGAGCCAAGAAACTTGATATGCAGCTTGAGAGAGGCCTGAAACAAATCTTTTTCTAGCATTGACTGGCTGACAACATAATCTTGGACTTCTAGCCTCCAAAACGGTGAGATAATAAATATTTCAGATTGTGATATGTACTCTGTTATAGCAGCTCTAGCAAAAAGTTCCAGACATTTTTCTTTTCTAGTAATGTAGTATCTTCTAATTAAGTATATGGTTTTAGTTTGTTTTGTTTTTTTTTTTTGCTGTTGTTTTTGTTTTTATCTTTGAATTATACAGTGAAGACTGGGAATTTTACATTAAAAATAAAGGAACCACAGTGAGCATCACATCTTGATTGGGGTGGTCCATACACTTTTAAAAAATGTAGTTAGAACACTTGGACTCTGCTCTCCATTCTGAGATTTTAGTGACTGCTTAAGTCCAAACTAGACACTATCTACTCAGAGGTGTGGTCACACTCCATTTCCCTTGAGGAATAGCCTTTGAAAATCCAATAATATTCTTCAAATTATTGTTGATCCCTGGTATTTTATTTGTATCACATAGAAAGTCAAACTCCCTGCTCATTCAATCTATGTCTTTTAAAAAATTACATGATTTGATAGTAACAAAATAAGAATATGAACTTGCTTTCTTTTCTCTCTACATATGGTAAGAAATTAGTGGGAGTTTTGAAAATTCCATTTCCTTATCAGTTAGGTGCTTGCGAAACAGGTATCTGAATAGGTGCTACATTTGTACCGAGCTTGAGGATCTTACATTTTTTGTTCTTGATTGATATTATTTTCTTTCTTTTTTGGGGAGTGGGGCTGGGGGAGGTCGGGATAGAGAATGTGAGTATTTCAGGGCAAAACATGATTCTGAAGAAATTGTATTTACTATCCTAATTCAGTGGTATGTCTTTATTTAAACTTTTTCAGACTTGAGGGAGGTCTATTTAAATAAATTGACATTACATTGACTTACATTTATTGATTTGGCAGCCCTTTATGAAAAGGGAGACAAACAGGTCTATGAGCAGTTGGAAGAGTAAATTTTTTTTCCTCTCCATTATTTCATTCTCTCTTTGGAACTGGGATGGTTCATTATAAATTGCATTTAGTCTGGCTTGCAGTTGCTATTTGTGCCTGCTCCTTGACTATATTTAGAGGATATTTCTGGATGTATCATGTGATGAATAAGCTACCCTCCCTCCAGCCTTGCTCCCCCAACACACACACCACCACACCCCCATGTACACTGTGGAAACTGGGATCGAAAACTAAAAGAGACAAAGTACTTGCTGCCAAAGAGCCCATAACCTACGAAAAGGGACAAACAAGTTACAGAATATAATACTCTCTAACAAAGGTAAGAAAAATGAACATATTAATGAAGCAGACAAGGTAGACTCTGGTTTTCAACTGATGACGTTAAGTCACGTTCTGGACTGCTCAGAGAAAGATATTAAAAACTGAAGGTCAAACAAGACTTCATCGGGAACATGATTCCAGCCATGTCTAAGAAATCACCATCAAAAATTCCAAATCATTGAGCACAATTTTAGGGAAAAATAAGTAGAACAGTAGTTGTCTATAGAACTATTGTGTTTTTTTTTTCATTTTATTATTCTTAAAGTACTTCTTTGCACTTTGCGGGTGAGTGAAATTGCTTGTTACGGGAGCAATCATGGTTTAGTCAGTTTGGTATCCGTAGCACCTTTACATACTGCCTGGCAAATTGCAAGCTCGTATTAAGTGTTAATAAACTCTTGAATTAATGAAACTCTAGACATTGGTTCCTTTCTTTTTAATAGTCTTGAAATATATTTTCTCACATATGCTAATTATAATGAAATTGCATTATAAGGTAAAGCACTGGAATATCATATTAAAATACATAACAATTTAAACTATACATGCCAATTTTAACTTCTATAATTTACAGAGAGAGACAAAAAGATTTCTGAGCACCATTTCACATATTACATTAAAGAAAAGCATCATTGAGTTTTGTATTTTGTCTCTTTTATTTTCATTATTTTATTTGAAAAGTGGATAATTATGCCCTGAATATCTGTAAAGAAAAAAACCCTGAACTTATAGTAATGTAGTGAATGGTTATTGATTGCTTATAAATTGCTAGGGATTTTTCTAAATGATTTACAGGTGATTATCTCACAAATTCCTATAAACCTCAGTTCACAATCTTTTGTAGAATAAGTACATAATCCTATTTTATAGATTAAAATACTCAGGCACTGAAAAATAAGATAATATGCTTAATGTCACATACGTAGTAAGTGCTTAAACTATTGTTTGTAACAGCTCATTGGACTAAAGTAATCTACGTTCTTAATAAAGAAAGACATTACACAGACTCAGTATGGGATTGAGGCCATTACGCTAAAAGTTTTTATTACAATTTCATACATTAATATTTTTAAAAGAAATTCCAACCCAAAACATAAAATATAAAAACTTAAACATGTATTTAAACATATAATACTTCAGGAAATGTAGAGTTATTTTTTCACAAAATTGATTTCAGTTTCTAAATATGTGTCCTCCCCCCAAATGGACCATACTTACAACAGTTTTCTTTCAAACTTGTTAAGGCTGTAGAACTTAAAGAGCACATTAGCTTATAAAATTTAACTGACAAAATGCTTTCTCTCAAAGCAATACTTTGATAAACTTAGAGATATTTTAGTTATTAATTTTCAATAAAACTACAGAGCTTTATTTGCTTGTTTGTTTTTTAATCTTCAGATAAATGTGAGCTTTACTCCTGTTTGGAAAATGTCACCACATTGCAATATAGTGGAAAGATCAAAAAGTTAGCACTTAAAATTAAGGTGGGAAGTATTTTTAATAAAAATATGAGATAATTTAGAGATGGCAACAATTATATATACATTAATAATAGAGTGGCAGTTTAACAAAAAAGGAAAACAATAAAGAACATTAGACTCTATCTTCATTAATCCTAAGCTTCTAAAATATTCCTAAAAGCAAAAACTCTGTTTCGAAAAGCCATTCTAGTAAAATTGTTAATTTATTATTACTATTTATCAATTGGTAATTTGTTAATTAGACTAACACTGTTAAATGTTCCTGTGGCCCAAATGTAAATTTGAATCTGTAAAAAACATTTAATTAAAAAATAACTTGCAAATATTACAGTGGCAATACAACTTAAAAAAAATTCATTGTCTCAAAACAGACACATCTGAAAGTAGCTCCTGAGAAGTATAAGGATTTTTTATTTCCAATAATTATGTGACCTTTACTCACTTAATATTTATATTCTGATGTAATATAATATTTTTTCCCTAAGATTACATCTATAAAGGAGAATACCATTTGTGTAATTGTGAAAAATTCAGGTATGAACTACAGCCTATTTTAAATTTAAATAAAAATTTAGTTTCCTTAAAGTAGGGGCCAGATCTTTCTGTAAAATTTCTTTATATATTACTTGCTGTCTATTAATTAATATCATTAGCAAATTGTAATCATAGATGTATAGTCACAGAAAAAGTTCAAATTATATGTATTTCTGTTTTGTACATTTCAATTTCCCTTTGAGGTCACAAAATTTTAATGAAGCTAATATATCTTAATTATTTGTGACATCATTGGAAATTATAAGCAAAAAACAAAAAAATTTAAATCTGAAAAAAGTAAATACAAGAGAACTTTCATTTTTTCTTCTTAAATATCTAAAATTTTAGTCTAAATTTTCTCAATTGCTTTTCTAATTTCCCTACTCAATTCACTCTAAATGTCTTTCATCACTTGCCTACTGAAATATTTTTGTTGAAATCACATATTAAATATACAAATAGGGACTGAAAAACCAAATGCATATGCAACATTCTTCCTCATACAAATTGAAAAATAATAGGTGATTTTAACAACACACTAAGGAGGCTGGACACAATCAGTACCTGTAGACTATAGTAACTGCAAAATACACTTTTAAAAATTAAACACATAAGGGACATTTATAAAAAGAGATCTAATTTTGGTAAAGTAAGTCTCATTGAATTTCAAAAAAGCAAAAAACCCCCACCATTCTAAAAATCTAAATTCTAAATATCCAAAGATTCAAAAGAGAATAATAATTGCAAGACGTCTAAACCTAGATGAGAATGGTAAGCTAACATATATTATAAATTTTGAGATATAGCAAAATCATACTTAAAGGAAAATTTTTCCTTGCCTATTTATAGAAGAAACAAATTCTTAACATATATGGAAGAATTGATTATTTTACTTTGCATAGAAAAAGAGATAATTGTACACATTTCATCAAGCTCAAAAGAGAGTACTAAATATATAGTCCTGTATATACAGTATTTATATGTCATTTATATATTTAAAAATCAAGTTTATGGTTATCCCATATTTGTGAAAATAAACCTAAGGCAATATTGTCTTTACCATTAATATCAAATACATTTTTCAGTTCTAACATTTTATCATGCATTTCAGCTAATTTACGATATAGTAAAATTCACCATTTTATCAGGCAAAAAGAGAACAGGCACCGGCATAGCATGAGATATGAAACAAAGCAAATATTTTAGAAAAATAATTATAGTGGTATTACTATAATTTATAAAAGTATAAGTTGTTCAAGTCTTAGTTGTTTCAACCTCAGGCAAAACTGTTTGCAATAGTGATATTTTGGTATTTTTTAAATGAAACTTGTAAGTTTCTGCTTACTTGTAAAATCTGCTAGTGTCTGTGAGGAAACTGAGAAAGAGAGCAAAGGAACACATGAAGGACAAAGAAGGGAGGCAGACAAATTGCTAGTGAAAATAGATGACAGGATACCTTGATAGCAGTTTGGGTGTGTTGGAGATTAGGATACTCCTTGTTGGTACTTGAAAATGAGATATGGTCAGACTTCCCTGTGGTAGCACATTTTGTGGAATATCACCCTGACATTAACTCTCTTTGATTACCAAGCATTGACAAGGTCTCTGCCCTGTGTACCTATAATAATGCACCCCATTGCCAATATGCATGAAAATTAATTGGTTTCACATAATGATTATAAGCAGAGAAGTTTTGTTTGTTTTTAATCGATAATATCACCTACTGTATGAATGCATTGAATGTATGTTATTTTCAAATGGTCTGTAATTTTTGAAAGTTTTGTTTTTCAGCTATAAAGAATGATATTCTGGCAACCTAAACCATTCCTATTAACCACGTGAAATAAATATAGGCTATAAAAATGTAGATTCAAAGGAAACAGGCTCCTACTTTTCAAAAGGCACTCTTTGTGGTCCAGTGTGAAATTCGGAGATTAAGTATGGTTTAAGGAGAAGTGTATGGATGTCAAACTGATAATGGGTGGCATTTGATGGTTAATTTTATGTGTCAGCTTGGCTAATATATGGTGCTGAATTGTTCAAACACCAGGTTTGATGATATTGTGGAAGTATGTTTTTAGTGTGATTAGTATTTAAAATAGTAAAATTTGAATAATATAGGTAAGCATCCACGATGTGGATGGACTTCATTTAATCAGGTAAAGGCCTTTAAAGAGCAAAGGCTTAGATTCCCTGAAGTAAAAGTATTTCTTAACAGAACTACACCATAGGAGCCAGGCTTGAGTTTCTAACATGCTTCCCTAGGGAATTCGGACTCAAGCTCCCAATATCGGCTCATCAGAATTACCTCCCTGCTGGTCTGCTCTACAGATTTCAAACTTGCCTGCCCCACAATCATCATTTGAGCTAATTTCTAGAAATAAATCAATCTCTCTTCAACCCCTTTTCTCACACACTCTCATACACTCCCCATATATATAATGTGCAAAGAATCAGTTATGGATGCAAACATAAAGGGATATGAAAGAAGGATTTTAAAAAATAAAACCAATGGTTGCATGTCAGTATGGATTATGTTGAGGAAGTATCTTCAAAGAAAATGACAATGTTCTTTTTCATTAAATTTGTGGTGCATGAACATCACTTTTTGTAATGTTAAATGAAAATAATACCACCCTGCTCACGGTCCATTAGTCTGCATAGTCACATTATCCTGCTTGACTAAAGCTAAACTTGGAATTTTTGTCTTCCACAAGAGAAAAGAAAGACATATATTTTTTGTTCTATATAAGACTTTACATTATGAGTGATACATTTGACACAAACCTATATTTCCAAAATAGAATCATTAACAAATTTAATAGGACATATAATAGGATGACAGTGATATTTGCTAGTACCTTAATTATTAATTTTCAGTAACTTTGACAGAAACTAAATTTTCATTCACTGTTTTTATATTGTCTTTAAAATTCAAATGAGACCGCTGGTATAGCTTCTGTTAAAAGATTTGACAATTGAGCACAATTGCATCATTGGCTTACCTCACTTATATCCAATCAAATAAGTTTATTGAGTGTCTACTAAATACAAAGTCCTATTCCACTGCTGTGGGGTATGGCACTCAGTGAATCAAATGCTTTGGGTATTACATTGTAGTTGGAGGAGATAATTAATAAAAAATGTAATAAACTATTGAAGGTGTTGCTGGAGGATATATGATTCTTCTATGGAGTTGCAAGAAAAACATTTCAGGACTCATGGATAGAACTTGATGTGTAGTGGCAAGATTGATTGAAGTGAGAACAAAGGACTGCCCAAGGTGCCCGATGTCTCATGCACAACCAGGTGGTTCAACTTCGTCTCTCTACGGAAGAAGTCCAGCCTTTGGAACTGCAGACTCACACCTATGCCCAGAAGGGCCAAGACCCAGAGATGCAGAATTTCACTGTCTCATTTGCACATCTGCACATCTGCACATTTGCCCCCAAGACTCGATGGTTCCAAGACTGTCACTGGTCTGTGCTTTGGTCCGTGCTTTGGCCCAAGCTTTGGCCCACATAGCTGCCGGACCCTCAGGGTTACTATGGAAAAAGAGCACGCAAACGAACAAACCTCAGGCCTTTGTTAAGCTCTGATTATATTTCTTTGGGTTTAGGAAGGGTCAAGCTTTCTTCAAACTAACCAATCTTCTACCTAATTCTTTGTGGGTTTGGGCTGAGCTCTCCCCCCAATCAATCCTTTTCCTAGATCTTCCAGGATTTGGTCCCCTTATCCTATTTGATTCTTTTCCTGAGCTAGACTCCTCCTTTTTATGTTGTTATTTTGGCTTCTACTGCAGCATGTCTCATCGGAAGACTTTCCCTTTACTGTTTTCTTCTCCCAAGGCCTCTGTAATCCCTGCCAAGAGGCTGGGTGTTCCCCCCAGGGAGAGTGATTGGAAAGCCAGTCTTTCCTGCCAGTTTACCTGTTTGGGGATTAGTATCTGTTTGGGGATTAACGTCTGTTTGGCAAAGAATGCAGCCATCCACTGGGGAGTCTGTGAAGCTGCCTCATCCTTCCTAGTCAATCAGGCTTAATGTCTGATGCAGCTCCCTACTTAATCAGGCTTAATGTCTGATTCCATTTGCTGCCTTCCTTTGTTAATAACTAACTAACTGCCTACTGTAACAGGAGATAAATAGTAAATAGCTAAGTAAACTATTACACAGTTAATTATATTACTATTTTTTGTCTCAGGCTTATTTGTTTTAGATAATATAAGAAAGGAGTTTAAATAAAAGGAGTAGGTATTATTATGACAGCTGTAAGAAAGAGTAGATGCCCATCACTTTACCCTATGGTCTATTCCTTCCTTAGTCTTTAAATTGTTCACATTACTCTTACTGCCTTCTTCAGTCACTTCTGTGAACCAGCCATCATACATCACCCTGTGCTAGTCACTCATATTCAAAGTGATTTCTATCAAGAGCTGTACGTATTGTCAGTTTGTCAGGAGTGCCACTGCCTTGTGCTTTTCAACTTTGCAATCACTGTTTGATTGACACTTTTGAAATTCTGTCAGCATTTCTTTCCTTTTTTTTGCTTTATACCAACTAGAAAAGGAGATACAGTTCCGATCCGTCAACTTGGCAAAATCACAGCCTCCACAAGAAAATCCAATCCCATAAATCATGTATTTCATAAATAAAAAAATAAAGTTGGCTGAATAAAGACTACTGATTCACTTGCCAAGAGGATTTCTGGTCTAGAAATTAACAACTTTAGTTCTCAGATCTCCAACTTATAAATTAAAATCCCATAATAAAAAATATATAAAAAAACTAAAACATATTAACTGATTTTCTCAGTGTACAATAGTGATATTTTTATCTTTCAAAGAAATTGGTTGTATTAAATAAGTAAAAAATTAATAATTAATTGAAGATTCCAAAATCTGTGATCTAAAATGAACCACAAGTCAAGTATATTTGATTATTTTTTTTTTTAGTTTCACTCATTATATTATGGAAAATACTAATTGTTACAAAGATTATCATTATTCTTTAAATGTCTCACTATAAACTAGATAAGCTAATGCCAAGTGTTACTTTTTGGCTCAAGAAGTCTCTCAGACTAAGAAAATAGGAGTCACCTACTTTCTATTATTCTAAATAAACGTAAGAGAGATGTAAACATAAGTAATTATAATAAACTATAGATGTTCCAAATGAAAACCTATTATGACATTTTTAAGTAATAAATAATAGGTAATATTAAAATATTTTCACAGTATAGTTTGTCATAGCTTTTTATTTTTCAGAGAGTGTTTCCAGCTTGAAAATTATACTGACTAATTGTAAATATATTTTAACTAACTATAGGAGATGACTTGGGTTCAAGATATTATTGCTTCATATCTATTGCTTCAGAAGTAGACATGTTCATCACTGAGACATAAACACTCTATCAAAATGAAATTAGACCATAGTTCAACATAGATATGCTATCAGTAAAAGAATGAAAAAGTAAGCCTATTTGTAATGAGAGTATTTAACATGAATGTAAACGTTTTACTTTCCATAATACAATTTTATTTTTATTGATTGTTAAAGAAATTATATCATATAAAATAACATATGCTATATTATAAAATTATCATGATAGATAATTATGTTTAGCTAATACAGTATAATTAAATTTGATTCTAGGGATTCAGTTTTCTCATCAGGAAGGATATATATAACATATAATAATAATATTATATATATAATAGTATATATATTTTATATATATGATCATCTTAAAGACAGTAAAATGGGTGAAAATTAAACATAGAAAAATAGAGCAAACAGAAATGATAAAAGAAAATTTGTGTTGGCCTCAACCTAAGGTTAGTCATGCTATTGGCTGAAACAGCCTTGGAGATACTCACCTGGGCCCTGGTGAGCTTCCCAACAGACATCTCCCCTTTCTAAACCGGACCAAACCTTGTGGCTATTACGATTGCAAGATGTCCTGCAGCAATAACCAATAGGAAACTCTGATGAAAAAAAGAGTTTATTACTTGCAGGCCTTGGAGCATACAAGGTAAGCCAGGGAGGTACACTACAGGTGAGGGGGATTGGTGGGGGAAAGAGAGGGAGAGTGTTCAACCATGAGATCAAGATCTGGGGTTCATTTATTCTGGTCAAGGTGGACATCTAGGGTTTCCCAGGTTCACTTTTTATTGATGAATTTAAAACATAAGACTGGGAATTGAAAGCCAAGAAGAGAAAAAAACAAATAACCCAAAGGTCAGTTACCAGACAGGAAGGTGTCCTGTCTGGACAGTCCCTTGGCTATCAGTGTGTCTATTGGAGAAGGCACCCTTTGAAATGGATGCCTCTCTGTAGTGGATCCCCTGGCAATCAAAGCTGAAATCAGGCACCTGCCTTACAAAAGAGGGGAAAAATAAATTATCAGGGTTTACAATACAACTATATTAACCCTCTTTTGGTGCATTAATATTTTCAAAAATACAAAAATATCCATGACTTACAACAACAAACATTATTATTATCTCACTGGCCGGCATGCCAACTGGTGAAACTCTGCTCCAGTGGTTACACTAGATTCAGATCTGGTCCACAGACCTCTTTTCCAGTGTAAATTGAAGAACCAGCTTCTATATGACACATGTTCTCAAGATAGAGAGAAGCTGCCTATAGAAATGTCACTCAATTCACCTCTAGGAAGCCACCTGCCATTCAATTCCCTTCCCTTGCCATTGAAATGGCTGGGAATGAGCTTCACTGGCTGCCCCAGCACCACAGGTGGGAGAAAACGAAAAGCTCACTGGAATCCAGGTGAAAAGTTTGTGTCCTTCAGTGTCTCTCCAGTGCCCTCTAATGGCAAATTGTATCATCATGCCACCTACAAGATGATGAAGGGACATGATTACCTATCTACATAAACATATCTACATATGTAATTACATCTACTTATTTTTGTGTACATCTTTTTCCATCTCTATTGCTACATTTTACTTATTTACATATGTACATATTCTAAATAATCACAGAAAGTTCTTTTGGACAGTACTAATATAAATAAACAAACATAAAAAAAAAAAAATATATATATATATATATATATATACACACACCCACAAAAACAGTTTATCTAACTTTGTTCACTGAGAGGACACAGGGGCTGTGACAACCTGGTAGCAATGAGCATCCATAGAATCTAGATACTGGTTTTCAAACATCAGTTTCAATGTAACCTAAGTTTTTGGTTCATTCAAAGACTGAACTAGAGAAAGATGCTCCCCAGAATATCCTTTATGTGAGAAATCAAGGCAATACTCAAAGAAAGATGAGGGCATATCAAAGACACAGAAGCCAGTTCCCAGGGACTTGCACTGGCAAAATCAGAACACTTTCATCATGAAAATAAATAATGATAGTAACAGATTATAACTCATAGCAAATAATAGGATTCCTAGAGTCTTAAATACTAAGGTTTGATGACAACCATGATATATTACAGGATTTCAAACTTACTTATTAATGACAAAGGGTAAAAGAACAATTTTACAATGGAGAAGACTGGCACACATACTTTAATCAAACAATCAAAGTTAACATCCCTAGTAAGGTGACTAATAAAAAATGTATGCCAACTAATAAGATGCAATGAATAAAAATATCCCACTTCTGTGATTTTTCTGCCAAATATGCCTAATCTGAAAGTAATCATAAAAAAAATTAGACCAACCAAATAGAAAGACTTTCTAGAAGTAGATCACATATAATCTTCAACAGTTTATGACTTTGAGGTCATAAAATTTAAATAAAGATAGAGAAATTGTTTTTTAGATTGAAGAAGGCCAAATAGAAATGATAAATAAAAGCAACTCTTGATTCTAATCAGGTGTATTCTTTAAAAAGTATCCTTACAAAAGCTAGCAACATATGAGTTGTGTCTGGGTATTAGATGGTTGTAATATGTTAAAAATTTATTGATTTTTACACTTACATTGTAGTTAGGTAGAGAAATAACCTTATTTGTAGAAAATACATTCTAAAATATTTGGGGGTGGTGGTACATCATGTTGGCCTTTCAGATATCTAAGCAATTTATTATAAATTGCTGTGGCCTAAAGTTTTGATATAAATATATATTATGCTACCACAGCATTTTATTTTTCAGAAATACTCATGAACATCTGTTGTGACATAATCTTTCTAAATAAGACCATGAGAGCACCCACAGACATAGTCTTTAGAGTCTGCAAAAGACATCTGAAGGCATCTCATGCCAATTTATCTCAATCCTAGGAAGGATACAATTTTTACTAAATTAGGACAAAATTCACATTAATAAATATTAATTTATTAACATTTAATAAACAGAATATTTTTTTTCTGTTAATTGAACCACCTGTCCTTTTGACTGGGTATTTCAACACTCATCATCAAAAAAGACATCTACTCCTTATTAATCAGGACTTTTTTCTTATAATAAGATCCATTTGACTAATTTTTATAAATTAATGAATAATCACTGTATGCATGGAACACACTTTTCTTATAAACAACTATGTGATAAACTGATTTCAATCAATAAAGTTTTAGTTATGCTAATCTGATTACACAGTTTAAAATTTGAGTGATTTTTTTTTTTACCTAATAAAGGTCCTTAATGATTTAAAATCATAATTATTCAGCTGGCAGTTAATCAGAAATATAAAATATAAATGCTCAATATTTGACAATTTTAATATTTTTATAATCACACTTTGAATGAAATAATCTCTATGCATGGTGACCCAGTAGATGTGCTATATAGAGAGAGGAATTTGAATACACCCTTAATTTTCATTTTTTATAGAAGAATCTGGATACATTGTCAATTCTCATTTTTTATCTACCTAATATTACATTAAGTACCTCTGTGTTAGTCCTGGGATATATGATAGTTAACAGTACCATAAAGATGCCTACTCTTATGCCTTCACGGAGTTTACATGCAAAAGGAAGAGACAATGTATGTTTTGTATGTGTATGTGTGCACACATATACTCATCCATGTATGCACAGGTGTTACCTGTCCAAAGTCCTTATACCAATGCTTGAAAGGCCAAAACTCCAAACATCAGAGTTTGAAGTAAGGGAAGGTTTATTGATGAAGAATGCTCCTACCAAGAAGATGGGAGACATAATCCTCAAGTCTATCTTGCTCGCTGAACCACACCAAGGGTTTTTGTGATACTGGGGATAACAGATATGCGGACATGCTGTTGGGGCAAGTTTTAATTGGAGGACCTTCGAACTTAGCCATTTACGTTAAAGGAACATCTATACCAGATCTACCCGGACAGCATACTTTTAGCTTTTGAAAGGTTCAATGTTCAAGTTCTGGTTATGTCCTGGTCTTTTGATTCCATGTTGAGTAAAGTGGTAGGGGTGAGATTTCACTTCCACATGCAGCTGGAGGTCAAAGCTTTCTCCTCTGTGCTTTGACTACAGAACTTGTGGTTTTGTCCACCTATTGTTTCCGAAAAAACGTAGCACCTTGCCAAACTTGATAGGACCATCTTGAGCTGGTTTTGTGGTTACAGAGACATACTCACGTGTACACTTTTAACAGATAAACACTGCTTATGGTATCATTTTGTGTGAAGGAAATAAAAGCAAGTTAAGGAAGGTCTACGTTAAACACAGTGATCATTGATACTTTCTCTGAGAAACTGAACTTTGAGCTCCACTGGACCTTTGAGAAGATTCCATCCAAGATCTTGAGACATGAAGAAAGAAAATGTAAAGGCCCTGTGGCAAAAGAAACTTAATCGGTTTGAGAAACTGGAACAGTTGTGTGTGATTGTTACAGAATGACTCTAGAGAAAATGCAGAGCAGAAACAAGTGGAGAATTAGGTCATGTAAGGCATTCAAAGTTATGACAGGAAGTTAGGATTTTCTTTTCTCTGTATGTCGGAAAGCTCTTAAAGGTTTGTAAATTAAAATTATTTTTCTTTTGAAAGATGTATGTATTTTTAGAGAGAGGGGAAGAGAGGGAGGAAGAGAGGGAGAGAAACATCGATGTGACATCGATGTCAGCCTCTCGTCCCAGCTAGACACTGAACCAGCAGCCCAAACATATGCCCTGACTGGGAATCGAACTGATGGGCTTTCACTTTGCAGAATGATGCCCAACCAACTGAACCACATTGGTCAGGGTTATTTTCTTTTTAAAAGAACACTCAAGACTCAGTGAGACAGAATCATAGTAACTGGTAGGAGGTGAGGCTATAGAAAGCAGGTGCCACGTTATATCTGGTAATACAGGCTACATTAAGGATTTTAAAACCCAACTTAGAGTACTTGTTGGGGGAGACACTAAAAAATTTATAAAAATGGAGTGGATTTATCAGTTTTGCATTTATTTCTAACACAGAAAATAAGTATGCATTTTGCAATATATTAAGGATGCCAGAAATGGCACTTCTTGCAATTTTCTTATGACTAACTTACTTATGCTTAACTTTTTATAACTAAGTGCATGTTCTTCCCTTAAATGTGATTAATGGAAGAAAGTACAAAAATAATATATGATGTAGATGTGATACTTTCTTTGATAGTATATAAAGACAACTTCAAGTTCTGTCACTGTATTAAAAATACTTAGGAAATTGAAAGTGCAAATTCCAAATATTCTACGTGAGTAAAGGGAACACTTTTGTTTCCTATGAAGGGAAGTATATTATGTTTAATATAAATACAATATAACAAATGCATACAAATAATTATTTAAGCTTTTTTCCCAGTCTATACTTAATTTTCTGGAGAACCATAATTGTGTCCTGTAATTTTTTTTTGTCTGCCTGAGGGAGAGCAAATAGAGTAAACTAGAGGAAAAGAGTAAAATAGAAAGGGAAAGAGAAGGACAAGAAGAAAAATGAGAAATTAAAGAGAATCAGAAAACGAGGCTACACAGAGATCAAGTAAGAAATGAATTTCAATGTTAAAGAATTTGAAACATTTATAAACATAATGATTATAAAATATTGTTATACATGGTTCTCTTTTTTTCCATACTGTATCCAACTTTATTAAAGATACTTTTCATAAACAATCATGGTATTTCGGGCAGGACATGGGCAGACAATCGTTATTAACAGTGTACAACAGCTTTCAAACTCCCTTCTTCAGTGGACTGCCAAAACCAGAAAGCCACCATAACACCCAATGAAGTCTTCGTCTGTTGCTCTGAACAAGGAAGGTTTAGAGCGAGGGTTGACATTTCACATTAAGCATGTTTAGCAACTTTCACAAGCCTACTCTAACTTTCAGGAAATAAAATGAAAATGGCAGAATTATCAATCTGTAGACCCACAATCTAAAAAGGGAACTGCTGCTCTGTTGAGAGACACCATCTCAATGGTGACACTGGAAAATACATTGTTCACTTTAACAAATTAACAAGTATTTACAAAAATATTGTTCAAAATTATTTTTATTCAAATATATTGACAAATACAAACACACACATATAAACTGAATTATCGCAATGCTTTTTGAAACAAAGCTGGATGATTAAACTAACATATATGATTATGCCCTACATGCTAACCTTTTTCTATTGAAAAGTCAAAATTAAGGTAACCTCTCTCATGTGACATAAAAAGCAACAAGACTGAAGAGTGTACAGATCCTCTTTAATACAGTTTACTATCTTTCAGAATTGTTAAGCTTTGTAATGAATTTCATATTCCATTGACAATGCTTCTTCTTATAAAGCATAGTTAGGTATTGCAACCATCTTCATGAAACAGAGGAAAATAATTCACACAACACAATACTAATAAAAATAATTAATTTTTTCAGAGCTATCTTGCTAGACATGCTCATAATTATTTTTATGGTTTCTCTTATCTGATAATAATAGTAATATATTAATCAAGGTCTCCTCCCACCCCCAAGATTAAGCTTATCAGTAACTTTGGAAGCTAGCATAGTAACTTACTTGGTTTTATTCTCCCTTTTCTGTATCACTTTTCTATTCTTTGGTTTATTTTTTTCTGCACTTCCCAAATAAAGAATCTGGTCTCGAACACTTGGCTAAGAATACACTTCTATAGTGCCCATACTCATACAGTTTCAGAAGTGGGCCAAGGAAACAGATACCCATGAGGAGATTATGGAAATAAATTACTTGCCAGAGAGATGACAAGGAAACCACATCCCAGTAGTAAGTGGTGTGGTTCAAAGTACTGGCATGTTGTAGCATTACAGCCATTAAGCCTCTTAGATGCTTGAAATTAAAGTTGACACAGGTTAAAGAAATTGTGCTGGCACATGCAACCCTTCTTGCTTTTGAGAATATGATGGAAATGGTAGTTGTGAGTATTCTCGCACTGGTTGCTTGGTTTCGGTTAAGTGTCACTGATGGATGCTCTCAAGGAAGAAAATACCAGGCACAAACCAGTCATCCATCAAATCAGTAAATCAGGTGAAAATCTGAAGTTTAATAAAAACCTCAAGTCTTCTATAAGAGGATGTAAAGATACCCAACAACCTGTTGACTAAAACAGCACAAGCTTATCTGAATCTCTGAAAATCCCCCTTCACTGAAGCAACTCTGAGAGCCCCTGTTAGAACCCGACGCCCGAGACGGGGGCATCTGGTTGGGCATGCTGGAGAACCTTAATCTCTAAAGCCTCCTACATTAGGATAGAAGGCTGCTAGTGCATTGACAATATGCAAAATATTCAACTGAAATGGGGGCCTCAAACAATGTTACCTGTCCTCACACTTGGCTCTCAAATTCTGCAAAGAAACATAGGTCAATAGCTAGAGTCAAATCTTAGCACAGCCCACTCAGCAATCATTGCATGTCTAAGGAGTAAGGGTATCAGTCACCAAAAATGTTGCAAGTATTGGCTATATATTCATATAATAGAGGGAAATTATAACTGGAAATGGATTTTGGTTAATTGGAGTGAAAGAGTAAGGCAAATACAAGAAATGTGCTAATATGCATCACCTTCTAGTAACATAGAATTAGACATCTTTGAACTGGTATTAATACATTGCTTGGATGGCTTCTTTCTTGACTCTTGGACAAAAACAAAAATATAGGCAAACAAGTACACATACACACACCAAAAAAACAAAACAAAACAGTGGTCTACGATAAATGAAGTGCAAATGCAAGGTATACCTTGGCATATTTTTGAAGGTGAGGTCAAATTTCAATTTGGTCCCATGCTAGCAAAGATTTATCCCATAAAGTAAGAGGAACTATTGGTTAACTCTGTTCCTTTAGAGGGCTCAGAGAATATTTTTTTCTTCAAAGCACTAAACAGGGTGCTAATGAGGAAGTTCTTGGCATAATTAAAAAGTAGTATTATCTGTTCTTTGCAGAACAGGGTTGATCATAGAGGTTATGTAATGGGGCTTCTAAGTATACATAGTGATGATTCCAGAACCAGAAGCCTGATGGCAGCATTTAACTGTCAGAGATGAGATGTGTGCAGTTACTATCACTGGAAAAACTGAAATGACTCACAGGGATCTATGGGGAACAACTAATAGACCGTGGGATCCCAAAGGATTAAGTATGTAGGCCACCAGTGAGAGTATTGCTTAATCTATATAACAAAAGCTGTTTACAAGCTAACGAACCCAAGTCTACTTTTAGCTGCCTCAAAAGAAAAAGCTTTTATTCAGTTTCCAGTTCTCAGGGCCAGAGAACATGAGATATACAGAAAGGTAAGTTGCATTGAGGAAGACCACCAAAATATCATAGCAAGGATATATGATGCTGTTTCCCCCAATTAGTATCTAAAGGTACTCGCAACCATTCAGCAGAGTAATCACTCACCCACAAAAAAATAAGACCTTTCATTTTTAAGTAAAAGTATTTACACAGAGGACAAAACTTAACAAAGATAATGGAACAAAACTACCATCAGCACCCCAGGAACTATATGGGGGTGGGTACAGGCACAGGTGATAAATGGAGTTCACATTTCTCCATAATTAGCCCACAGTCCCATGTTGCAGTCCTTCACTGGCCCAAGGTCAT
Organism: Mormoops blainvillei; assembly: GCA_004026545.1. Taxonomy (NCBI): domain Eukaryota; kingdom Metazoa; phylum Chordata; class Mammalia; order Chiroptera; family Mormoopidae; genus Mormoops; species Mormoops blainvillei. The sequence goes on along the minus strand of PVJD01003262.1, from coordinate 13,497 downwards.
AATCGGGGCATATATATTTAACATGTGGTTGGACCCTTAAATTAGTTTTCTATCATAAGGCAAACAGTCATGGTTAAAAAGAGAAACAAAAACAAAAAAACAGCAAATGGAAAATCCTGAAACTTCCTCACCCCTGCTTAAGGTAGAAAATCAGAAACAATATAGCAATTTAGGTGAAATGGCAGAGATTACTGGCATACTTCGAAATGTAAATAATTGAGGATGATGCTCTTTATTATAGCCTTTTATGACTCCCCAGCCTGCCGTACAACAATATCGGTTATAGTGGCAACCAAAAGACCGCTGCGGACTTAACCAAGAGTGCTACTAATTTGTGCAGCTTTTCCAGATGTGATGCCATTACTATAATAGATTAATTCTATTTCTGGCTATGTTTTATGTTATTTATTTTAAAAATTCATAAAATATGTTATTTAGACACGGAAATAGTAACAGCAAGTGCTCTAGTTGCCTTGGTTAGACTCTTGAAAGCCACAGGTGCAATAACGTAAAATACAAAGATTCAGGGCAAGTTCAGCTTCAGTAAAGATTTAAAGGTTCACTTACTCTGGGGCACATCAATATACTCCCTATGAGCTAAACGATATATTATTGCACTTTCTACCTCCAAGAAAAAAGTAGAACACTTGTCTGACAGGCCTCTTTGAATTTTGAACATAGAGAATATCACTCTGATACTTATGAGGTGACTTGGAAAGTGGCCAGTTTTATGTAATAAAAAACTGGACCAAAGAATGAAAACTCTGTAGTCAGAGGCCTTGCCACTTGAACCAATTGATCTTGCAGGCCATATGATAATAAAAATAATGGTTGCATTAAGGATAATGAGCAGCTTCTGGCAAATCCCAGTAGAAAAGTCACAATTCAGTCACCAAGACTCCTAGAACAAGGTCATTTGGCTGCATTACCAATCTTCTCTTTGTTCAAAACTATGTTTGTTTGTTTTTTTAAGATCTTACAACTAGTAGAGACTAAGTTCCTGACTTTGTACAATAAGTACCAATTTATGCTAGATTATCATGAATCCCAGGGACATAACATCAGGCAGCCATAGCAGGAAGCCATCATATGATAGAAATGACATATACCTGAAGACCTATAGGACTTGGTTGATATATATGAATAGGAACAGGGAAAACACAGGTGAAAATAGATTCTTGCACACTGAAGCAACTTGAGGAGCACAGATAAGTTACAGAATAAGTAGTCTGGATACATATCCCATCTCTGCTTTTCTGATGCCTCTCCATAAAGTCACAATTACTGTTGTGGTTTACTAACAATCAGCTGTTGTTAAAAGAAAACAATGGATTTGTTTGGTTCCGGCATGGGTTGGCTTGATGGAAGTGTGTGAGCTGATACGGACTGCTGCCACTCTACTGTGCCGCCTTGGGATAGCCCTGTCAGTAAGTGGAAGGGGGCATAATCTGTAATGGAAGGACTCAGAAATCTGGAAAAGAGAAGTTGGTGGGACTGTGGGAGTGAACACAGCATTGATGGATCCTTGCTCTTAAGTCAATGCCTACCTGAGAGCATGCCTGACAGAAAGAGGCACTGAGCAATCTAGGAAGAAGTTAAATTCAGCCACCCCTCTCCCAGGTTATTCCAAAGTTTGTACTGGAGATTCGTGAATGACTTAATTCCAGTGGAATAAATGGAGACTACGCATGGTTCCAAAAGCATGGAGAAGCCCCTTGTTGCACTGAGGCCATGCTGCCCTTGGGCTTAGGGGTGCTCCCAACTAATAAACTGGATTCCATGGCTAGTGAAGGTTCATTTCTGGGAGATGTGTGACTCCTCTGAAGAATGACTTGAGGACTCCCATTGCCTTGGCTGCCACTTTTGTAGAAACGTGCTATAGTCTGAGAACTTCTAAGCCAACTTTTCTGTGTTCTCCTTCCCTGTCACAGGTGACAGGCTAGAATCAGGGTCCAAAAACTTTTCTCACTTTTTCTTCACTGATGTTTCACTAATAAATCTCTTACATGTATCATCCTAACTTAACTTCTTCTTCTTTGGATATCCAAACTAACTCAGGTGTTTCGATAATTCTACTAAGGATGAGAGAACAACAGAGGTGAACAATGAGTGGATGAACTGAAGGCTTCACCTGCTGTTGCAGAGAGAATAAAGACAGAGGCAAAATAACATATCTGAAATGTATTTGAGGCTAGAGTCGATTGTCAATGCTAACTATTTTAGTGGTCACGTATTTAAATAAGCTTATTTTGAAGTAGATTTAGATTTACAGAAAATTTGAGAAGATAGTACTGAAGCAGTTTATATACCACACACCCAGTTATTTATCAGCCTTAGCTTACCTACTCTAATAATCTCCTCATCTTACATACAAAGTGGGATCTTTTTGAAATTGAGATATAACTATTTTATTTCCTTAGAATCTTTCCCTTACTACAATATTTTTAAATTATCATTGTTTTAAGAATCTATATAGCATGACATTTCACATTTTTTTCTAATTTCAGTCATAACTATAGTTCTTTTTAGTCTATACTTACACTGAACATCCTTCCATTCTTCAATCATGACTTGCCACTTTGATATTCTAGAGTTGCATTAGTCAGGATTCTCCAGAGAAAGAGAGCCAATAAGATACACACACACACACACACACACAGAGGAGATTTATTAGAAGGACTAGGCCACGTGGTTATAGAGCCTGAGATGTTCTTTGGTCCATGATATTCAAGCTGGAGAATCAAGAAAGCCTGTGGTGCAATTTGGTGTAAGTCCGAAGGCCCCCAAAACAGAGGTTCCAATGTCTAAGGACAGAAAAAGATTGACAACCCAGCTTAAGCAAAAAGAGAGAGATCAAATTTGCTCTTTTTGTTCCATTGGGGCCTTCAACAGATTAGATGAACCCTCACTGGGGAAGGCATATCTCTTTACTCAATCCACTGAGTCAAATGCTAATCTCTTTCAGAAACACCCTCATTGATACACCCAGAAATAATGTTTCAACAACTAGCTGGGCATCCCTAAACCCAGTCAAGTTGACAAAATTAACCATCACAAGTATCTTGTTTCAGGTTTTTTGTTTGTGTCTTTTGCCTGGACACTCCCTGCATTGTTCTCCCTCGACTTTGCCCCTTGCTTCACCTAGTTAATTTCCATTGTAATTTAAAACTGCAAATAGACATTATGTTTTCAAGGAATATCTTTTTTATTTTTTTATTTTATTTTTTTAGGAGAGAGAGAAGGAAAGGAGGAAGAAAGGGAGGAAGAGAAGCATCTACGTGATAGAGAAACATCGACCAGCTGACTATCATATGAACCCACAATCTAGGCATGTGCCCTGAGAGGTAATCAAACCAGAAACCTTTTGCTTTGTGGGACAACATCCAATTCATAAACACCAGGTCAGGGTCAGGGCCTCAAGGAATACCGCAAGTGTTGCCTGCTCTACCAATGTTATCCGACTATCTTATATTCTCTCAGTTTTTTAAGAACCCCTTTAAATATATGTATCCATCCCCGGCTGGTGTGGCTCAGTGGATTGAGCGTCAGCCTGCAAACCAAAGGGTCGCCAGTTCGATTCCCGGTCAGGATACATACCTGAGCTGCAGGCCAGGTCCCCAGTGGAGAACACGTGAGAGGGAATCCCCACATTGATGTTTCTTTCCCTCTCTTTCTCCCTCCCTTCCCCTGTGTCTAAACATAAATCAAATCTTTTAAAAGACAAATGTACATATCCTATACTAAATTCTAAGATAGCACGCCTATCATGCTTCAGTTACATGATGGCTAGTACACAGCGGATATTTGTTAAAAAAGGAAGAAGTTAGAAACAAAGGAGAAAGGAAGTAAGGATGAAAAAGAAGAAAAGGAAAGAAAGAAGGATTTCAAGCTACTTAGCTAATGTAAGAAAACTACACGTATACACTAGTTGTATTAACGTCACATCCTTTTTTTGAATTAAGTATAAGGAACAACAAAATTTTGAATCTTGTTTTGATTTCAGGGACAATTATTTTGCCTTATATATTAGTTCAAAACTGTACAGTACAGCACATTTGGGTGTGTTATATCCAAAAAGTTGGATATAATTTGTTCTCTTTTCCAAACTGCTCAGTAACAGTAATTAAGTTTCCGAGAACTCAAACATATTTCTTCATATAAATGGAGTAATAAATTTCTTTGACTCCAAGGACTAATAATTTTCCAAAATGTCTCTAGACTCACTCCTATATCAACCTAAAGTGTTAAAGAGCTCATTGAAAATGTAGAAATATTTAACAAAATTCTCAATTTTTAAAGTTAAATATTTAGTTAAGTGGGTATGAATATAATGACACTTCAAAATATCAATGAGCTAATCATATTTTGTATGGAATAACAACATAGTTTATATTATTTAAATATAATAATTTAAAATATTTATATTGATTTCCCTTATGCTCTTATTTTGGTTACCTTTGTGTTTTAGAAATGCATGCATATACATAATCAGAAGGCCTGTTTATAACTTTTGAAACGGCTCTTTGTCTTCCCACTTATCACGTATTTACCTCACTCACTTCAAGAACTGTATTATAACACATAGTTTCAGAGAACTTAATGGTAGATTATATTTACTAGGAAGCCCAGGGATACTAAAATTGTTTTTATGATATTACTAAACTATGAGCTATGGCAGTAGTTCTAAAACTTCTTTATCTCAGGAATTTTTTATGCGCTTAAAAGTTATTGGGGCCCTGATCGGTGCAGTTCAGTTGGTTGGGTGCTGTTCCACAAACTGAAAGGTGGTCTGTTGAATTCCCAGTTGGGGCACATGCCAGAGTTGCAGGTTCAGTCCCCAGTTTGGGCGTGTGTGAGAGCTATCGATCAATGTTTCACATACCTGTCTTTCACATCATTCACATCGATGCTTCTCTCCCTGTCTTTCTCCCTCCCTTCCCCTTGCTCAAAAATAAATAAAATCTTAAAAAATAATTATTGGTCTTTCAATAAGGCTTCCTGAGTAAAATCTGGGATAATATTGTAATGCATAGTAAAATAAATCTGAGTCAAACAAAATAATTGATTTATAAATACTTTATGTTTTTATTACATAGTAAAGACTCACTAACTGTTTTATTACAAATGTTAGTAAAACTACAACCAATTATGATCCCTGGAAGCATGTATCTCTGTCCCATCCCAGAGTAATTGAATCAGGATCACTGGACCTGGGATCAAGGCTTTTGTTGCTATTTGATTATTGAGTTGTTGCTTTGTTTGAGGTTTCCAGATGATTCTGCTTCACAGTTATGGTTAAGAACCACTGCTTTTTTAATGAGATAATATACATTACTCATAGAAATGAGTCATATTAATCCCGTATGTATTTTGAATCTTAAGTAAATTTAAGAAATTTAATCGAGTTAAGGTTTATTAATCAACATGTTTAATGTTCTATTATAATAAGTGAAATCCAAACTAACAAAAAATGTTTAATGGTAGAAAACCATGTAAATTGCATAAAATACTTTCCATAAATCCATCAATGAGTAATATTTGCTACTGCTATTTTATTATGTTCCTTTTCAGAATACATATTTGCATATATTATTTATATGTGTATCCTTTAACTATGTCAGATAATGTCTTTGAGAGTTCAATTTTTAAAGGACACATATCATTCCATAATAAAAATCAACCTTATTTATCTTGGTTATAATGTTTCTATTATTTTGCAAAGTAATACTATGAAAATTAATGTGCATGAGTTCATCTGAATGTGTGATTATTTCATGAAAATAGAATGCTCAAAGTATTTAGGTTTAATTGAATATTTTATAACTATAATAAAAAATGAAAAAGTATTTTTCATAATCTATGGATCATTTAATTCACAACATGATGCATTATGTTGTCCCAGTCACTCCTTTTTGAAAGACTTCGGTTGCATTCCAATTTTTTAAAAAATTGTATCCTGTGTTTTACATGCTTCTTCAACAATTAGTAATTGTTATATTTATAATAAATAACTGTTACAAAATAGATTTCAGTTGTTAATAAAGTCATATTAACTTATTAAGATCTTATTAATCTACTACAAGGTAGCAGATTTTCTTAAAAGTGCTTTCCTATGTGTTCTTCCCCTACACATTTAATCTTATCAGTGTTATCAGGTAACACCTAACATCCCAATTTTCACAGATTAGGAAACTGAAGGGCACAGAAAAATTAGATAATATTCTAGAAATAAAAATATCAAAAGTTTAGTCACAGAGTGTGTGGGTAATTTTCATGAGGTCCTGAAACTAGAAAATAACTGAAAGATTTAATTTAACTGTGGAACACTGACCACAAAGGCCATGATTTTTTATTAGCTTTATACTCCTTAGTAAGTCTCCAAAATGTGGTGAAAGCACTCCGTTGCTACACACAGACTCTTCAGGGGAAATCAGTTTCTAACCACTCAAGTTCTGCATATGATGATTCTTAAAACTCATCATCTCAGGGTCAGTTGGGTTGACAATAATCCATTTTCCATTTTGTCAAAATAAGTACATTAATTTCCTATAGCTGCTATAACAAATTACGACAAATATCATGCCTTTTAAAAAATTATGTTTTCTTTTAGCCCTGGAGGTGAGAAATATGAAATGCATTAGAAGGGATGCATATTTTCTTTGAGGATTTAGGGAAGAATTTATCCCTTGTCTTTTCCAGATGCTAGACGATGTTCTCCTTCCCTGGCTCATGACCTTATTCTGTCTGCAAAGTTTTCAGTTGTATCTCTCCAACCTCTGTTTCCATCATTACATCTTTCTTCCTCTTCTGCCTTCCTCTTCCAACATTTAAGAGCTAAATTGTACCCACTGGATAATTTAGGATAATCCTCCTAAATTAAGATTCTTAATGTAATCACAGTGGTCAATCTCTTTTGCCATACCATGAAATAACATACTTACTGGTTCTGGAGATTAGAACATGGGCATCTTTAGGAAATTATTATTCTGTTTACCGTAGCAAGGCATACTCTTCTTTGCCCAAGTACTTTTCCTTGCCCATTTCAAGTCTTTTTTGTTTGTTTGTTTTAAGATTTTACTCATTTATTTTCCCAGGCATGTGCCCTGACTAGGAATCGAACTGGTACCCCTTTGGTTTTCAGGGCAGCACTCAATCCACTGAGCCACATCAGCCAAGGCCAAATCTTAATGATGTGCATATGTTGGCGTATAAAAATTTATGATGTGCCAAGTGAAGAAATGCAATTAAAGAGTAGTTTTGCTAATTTTTGTTATGATAACTAATTAAGAACCATAAACTCATAATTTTTTTGTCATCTCATTTAAAAGTACCTATCTAAAAAGTGAGACTTAACACTAGCATCAGAGCTCTGTATTGTGGTACTGAAATGAGTGCTCTGAATTGAGAAAAAAAAAAAAACTACTTGATGTCTTTTTTTCAAATATAATACTTGGAATGTTTTGTGGGACAACCCGAGTCTTCAGAACACATTGAATAAAGCCTATATATAATGTGTACACAAATCACTTTTAACTCTTCTCAATGCAATAAATTGGTTAATACTTATTCAATAGTTTTTGCTATAAAATATTTGTTTTGGATATTATCATCTTATTCCTACTACATTTTTAATTTTTTTTAATTTTTCAATTACAGTTTACATCAATATTATTTTTATTAGTTTCAGATGTACTGCAAAGTGGCTAGAAAATCATGTACTTTACAGAGAGGCCCCCCTGCTGTTTCAAGTACCAACCTGGCCCCATACATAGTTATGATATTATTGACTATATTCCCTATGGTATAATCTATAACTCTGGTTATTCTGCAACTATCAATTTGTACTGTTTAATCCCTTCACCTTTTTCACCCAGACCCCAGTCTTCTCCTTTCACAACTATCAGTCTGTTTTCTGTATCTATAAGTCTGTTTCTATTTTGAGTATTTTGTTAGATACCATATATCAGTAAAATCACATGACATTTGTATTTCTCTGCTTAACATTATTCCCTTAGCATAATACTCTCTACAACAATCCATGCTGTCACCAAAGGTAAGATTTCCCTCTTTGTTATAGCCCAATAGTAGTGCATTGTATATCTCTGTACCACAGCTCTGTTATTCACTCATCTACTGTGGGCACTTCAGTTACTTCTATATCTTGGCTATTGTGAATAATGCTGCAATGAACATAGGATTTCTACTATATTTTAAAAAATAATTTACATATCTCATTAACAAGAATTAAGCTTATTTTAATTTATAATAAATATCCAGATAGTAACTTGAAATGGATGAGCTAGATGTATAATTAAAAAAAATATATTATAATGGGGACAGAAGCAAAGATTTTGAAGACCAACTGCATGTTGAGGTTAAATATTTTAAATTATGATATATTCATCACTGTATAGTTTTGCTCTAAATTTTATTAGTTATTCATTTTTCTTTTGATAAACTTACAAATTAAATATGGTTTATAATATTACTTTAAAATTAATATTTTAACTATAATTCAAAACTATTTTTGCATATTAATGATAAGTATTGACTCTATTATTTTGTCTATGAGTTTTGGCTTAAATAAATTATTGTGTTTGCTGATATATATATTTTTCTCATGTGATTTCTTCCCCTCTTCGTTTTATTTACTAGGCTATCTTGATGTTATTATTTTATTTTATTAAAGAACATTTTATATATACTATAACAGAACATATGTACATATATTTAGTAAAAAATAAGAGTGAAGTATTGTTGTATCTTGAATAGTGTGTACTCTTAAACCTAAATTAAATAAGGTACATGTCTTGCCCTTCAATGGGCAAGATCTTCATGGCTCATCAGAGATCTCAGAAAGCTATCCAAAGGTATTGTCTCATAAAAATAAGGGGAAAAAAGCATACTGTTATATACTGTTAATTTTTTTCACAATGAGTGAGCCCAATGGATTAATAGAAATATATATGTGTATTTATACACACACAATACCACATATATGAGACCTAAAAGAGAACCAAAACTCAGTTTTCAAGTGGTTTCTTCGCCATAAGCGTAAATGGATTTCTCAGTGGTAGATTTACCACTATGGAGTCTTGCTTTCTTGTAGAAGTAGGCCTAGCAATTCCTCATTACCTTGTTAGTTCTTCAACACTTAGAAAAAGTTCTTTCCACCGGGCTATTTTACCAATCCTCAGCCAGGTTACTTTGAATTATTGAGCCCCCCATTGATACTTAGTTTATCTTTTCACCGCATTTGATTGAATTCAATAGAGACATCCAAACATGAAGGTTTTATTTTTACCACCTTCAGAACACTGAGAACTCTTTTTTGTCCTGGAATAGAAATACTTAACAAGAAGCAAGTATAATATCCAGTCAAAGAGTTTGTGAGGAAGAGCTTCACTTGATGTTATTCTTTATTTCCCCAGCGTAGTTTATTTTCTGGAATGAAAAAATGAATGACCTCCGTTCATTAATCTAAAGTTTTATTTAAATGTTAATTATCACTCTATGGTTTTGCATCAGTGTTGACTGCCTTTCTGCACTTTGCTCATAATTTATAGAAGAAGTCCCGAAACGTATGATGGCATATCTGCTACAGAAAAAAATCACTCAGCATTTGCGGCACAGCCATTGTGTGCTGAACAGTGGGCGCCGCGCTCCAGAGGGATGACCGCCTGATCCTGACACCCCTCAAAGGGACTGTGAATCAAGTCCTCTAGTTTTTTGTTTGTTTGTTTGTTTGTTTGTTTTTGCCTAGATGGTTGAGAAAATACACAGAATTCATTTATAGAACAAAGATCTACAAGAGAAATTGACTTCTCTTACCAGACAATGTAAGATTGTTGTACAGGAGGAGGATAAAGATTTTCTGCAGGAAAAGAAAATGCATGATGTCTATGTTTCTATTCATGATCCATACGAGAATCAATGTGGCATAGTTATGGGGAGCTTTCCTTGATGTCAAAGTGGTAACTCTCCACTTAAGCTTATCCTAGTTTTAAAATCTATTGACAATGATACAGCATTTGTTACCTAATAATAAATACATTCCTAACCTGTCTCTATAATATTGAGTAATACTTTCCTCATATGGGTCAGATTGAATTTATAAACATCAAATGCATTGGTTTTACTTCTAAATCATATTCCTGAAAGAATAATCATACTTTTACCCTGCAAGGAAATCTAGAGAAGCTATAGATCTACCTTCATCAGAAGCTGGCTCTGCACCTGTATTCCATGTCTTTGAGAAGTGTCTGGTCATTGACACAGTCCTTTGATGTAGAGACTGGGAAATTACTCAAGGAAACCCCTATCTTTTTCTATTCATTGGACTCCATTTAAGCACCAAGTCTTGTCAATTCCACCTCCAAAATATTTCTCAAATATGTCCTATTCTCCTCTCCAATATCATTCTTTTCACCTCTTCCAGCTTCTCTGGTTTGACTTTCCCCTTAAAAATTCTTCCCACTTTCTTATCTCATCTTCCTCCTTTCCACCAGAATGATCCTTATGAAACATCCCTCTAATACCATTGTTTTTCTTGAATTAATGCATTGTAATCAACTGGGTACAGATCGCTTTGTCCTACTGAACATTGAACAGATCAGGGACGTTGCCCCATCTCACTCAGCATAATATCCTCAAGATCTTGTATATTGTGAGGAGGTTGTGGGCATTCGGTGTTATCTTCTTAATGAATTCTACAGAATAACATCTGGCAAACATAAAATACGTAAGTAATAATTCATCTCTACACTTAAAGTTAAATCTCATGGAAGTGTAATTACAATGTCCAGGTCCATTTATTATGAAGCTGAGTTTATGGTTGTTGCTGTTCCACTTAAACCACAGAGAACTGTTCTGTTTGTAATGCAAGTACTGTGGGCTAGAGCGGGGTCAGCACGCCTTACTTGTAAAGAGCTACATAGTAAATATTTTAAGCTTTGTGGGCCACACAGTTTGTTGCCATTGTAGCAGGAAAGCAGCCAAAGACAATATGTAAATGAACGACTGTGGTTGTGTGCCAATAAACCTTATGAATGCATAAAATTGAATGTCATATTATTTTCACATATCAGAAAATGTTATTCATGTTTTGACTTTATTTGACCATTTAAAAGTGGTCAACTCATGACCATTTAAAAATTCTTAACTCATGGGTCCACACAAAAATGGGCCAAGGCTGGCAGATTGCTGACCTCTGCCCTAGATTATTATCTCATGGAGTCCCTTGGCTCTTATAACAGAAAGATCCAAAGGGTTCTGAGAAAAGTAAAGACAGGATACTCTTTCAGTAACTCTGCAACAGGCTTTAAATGCTCCTACATTTCCTATTGAAATCATGATATATGTTGCCTCAAATTCTAATCCAAAAATAGTTAATGAAATGACACTCTTATCTGTCATGGTTTGAGAAGTTGTGATAGTTATTTCATTTTTCAGTTTGCAGTCCTGGGTGTCTCCTGACTTACGTTGGCACGCTCTTCAAGAGCCTTGTCCTGCTGCTCACGGGTAAGGACAGAGGGGACTGTGACGTCCTCCCTCACACTCTCCATGGGCATAGAGCTTCCTAGGCTGCTAGTGCTTAGCTTGTTTTGATAGAGTCCTAGGAACGAATCCCAGATTTCCCTGAGTGTGTAGCATTTCCCTAACTGTAGTTCAATAAGGAGTATAATATATACTACATATTCATAATGAATTTCTTAGTCTGGAGTATTTTTTTCTTTAACAAAAATTGGGGGTTTTTGGCATTTTATATATATATATATACACGCACGCACGCACACACACAATGGCAGTTATGGACATAAATCCATTTTCATCTTGGAAGGGTACCATGTACCCTCATTCTAGGGACAATGACTTAACATCTGTAAAGGGCTCAGTTTCCCTTTGTTTTCTTTAGGAACCATCCTGTCATCTTTTATCTAGAATGTTGGCTATTATAAATACTATATCACATAGCAGTATAAACATGTATCTATAAGTTTATAGATATGGATAACTCTCAGAATCTTAATACTCTTATTTGTTTTTTATCCCAGCTATAGTTTCAATGTTTACTGTACCTGTTGTGTATGTTAAGCATGAGGTAAGTTCTAAGTGATGTCAAACTTTCACATTACATTTAGACCTCATGAGCTTTGGATGTGCTAATGACTTCTTTCCCATTGCAGGCACAGATTGGCCAATATCTGGGACTTGTGAGGGCTCATATAAATGCTGTCATTGCATAGGTCACATAGAGCAATTTATAAAAAGGAGAGGCTGCCTTAAGCAGGCATATGTGTGGATGAGGTAGGGATAATAAAGGATAATAAAATGATAGGCTGATTTAAGGTCATTCATTCACCAATTTGGGTTATATTCCTACTCTCTTCAATGATATTATTTCAGAAAATAAGTATAAATTTTAAAACTCCCAATGAAACAAAACTTTCCTTGGTTTATTCCAGGTATCATGATGAATGAGGTTTTTTGGGTTTTTTTTTTTACTCAACCAAATCATATCTTTTATTTTTTAATTTTATTTTTCAGTCACAGTTTACATTAAATAACATTTTTTATTAGTTGCAGGTATACAGCATAGTGGCTACACAGTCATGTATTTGACAAAGTGATCCTCCTGATACTATTTCAAGTACCCACCTAGTGCTGTGCAGTTACTTTGATAATAATGAATATACGCCATGTTGTAATATACATCCCTGTGACTATTCTCTAACCATGTATTTTTATGTCTTAGTCCCTTAACCTTTTTCTTTTAGTCCCCAACACCCACCTGCTCTGGCAACTGAGGGTTATAGAGACAAGAACGGGCTGATGACTGTCAGAGGGGGGAGGGTTTGGGGGTTAGGTGAGAAAGATAAAGAGGATGAGAAGCACAGATTAGTAGTTACAGAATAGCTATGGGGATAGAAAGTACAACATAAGGATCATAGGCAATAACACTATAATAATTATGTAAGTGGCAAGGCAGGTGCTGTAATATTGGGGTGGAAGGGACAATGGTAAAGTATATGATCATCTAACTACTATGCTGCACTCGTGAAATTAATGTAAAATAATATTGAATGCCAACTGAAATTGAAAAATAAAATTTTAAATATCAATTCAAAAAGAAAAAATGTGTAAATAGACACTCATATATAACAGTATATTTTTTGAAATATTCAGCTGTTTGATCTCTTAGGCTAATTAAAGCAATAGCACATAATAATGTCATAAAATAATTTCATTAATAACCCTTTGATTTATTACTTGAGATACTATATTTTTAAGAGCTAGGCTAAAATCCCAGGGGCTAAAATGCACACTGAGTAAGCTGATATCACACTGGGACTGGACACAAACAGGACTGTCCTGAGTGGTAAGTGTTCTCTTCTTACATGTGAAGACAAATTGATTGTTTCTCCCCCCAGTCCCATAATTTGAGACACACTTTACAACAGCTGTTTCTAGGATGTTTCCTTACTCTTAGGATATTTG